>JAATOF010008689.1:0-17433 GCA_013170925.1 Podosphaera leucotricha
CCCAGGCGAATGCCATATTATAACATCCCTATCTCTTACGTCAAGACTCCGTGTTGTTTCATATGTCGTGTGCCGCATTACTGAGACATTACAAGTTGGTAATATCTCATTTCTCACAGAATTCTGATCGTACATCTAGTTTCGTAAACCATTTTGCTTTGCTCAGTTTAGCTAGGGTCTCCTTTATCAGAGGTAATGGGTATCGATCTGCCCTAGATATAGCGTTTAGGGCGCGATAATCCACACAAAACCGAAAACCTCCCCCTGGCTTACGTACAAGCAGAACTGGTGCCCCGGCAGGTGAACTACTAGCTCTTATATAATTTTTATCTAGGAGTTCTGTAATGGTCTTTCTCAAAACTAACAGTTCATTTCTCGACATGCCATACTGAGGCCCCCAGGGTATTTCTTTGCCTGGCTCTAATTTAATTTCATGATCGTATCCTGATCGATGAGGTGGAAGCTTATCGGATAGCTCATTTTTGAATAAATTGATGGAGTCCTTGTACTCTGGTGGAAGCTTCTCGGGGATCCTTGCTGCTTTCTTCGAAGGAGCAAGAGCTTTTTGAATATCTGCCAAAGTCACAGAGAATAGCTGGGTGCTTCGACCTGACGATTTTCTGGCACGACCGACAGTTGCAAGGAATACTCCAGCAGACAAGTTTGCTATATTTGATGCGCAAATACCTTGCGTTCGTGCTCCCTTTTCTCATACTCTTAGTGGAGTATCTCCAATCATGGCTTCATGAATTTCCATGAATTTTTTTCGCGCATGGTATACCACATTTTCTCTCTCCATCCATGGCTTCCCGAGGATTAATCCATGTAACAGTTGAGGTATAACATAAGCGTACAGTGTTTTCTTATATCCGTCAATATCAATTTCCATTTTTGTCATTTCTATAATTATTTCACTTTCTACTTGGTTATTGTTGGTGGCTTTAGTGAGCTTTCGAGGAGATATGTGTAACCTAGGAAGTCTAGCTTTGCGTACGATAGAATTGCTAACAGCGGCGAGGCATTCACAACCATTGTCAATTAATGCAGGGACTGATATAAAGTTATTTATTAAGGTGTCTATTATAAATGATGTTCCATTCATTGCTTTTGCTGCCTTAATATCTTCAATGGTCTGTTCCCCAACCTTTTCAACTCTATCACTCAACCTCTGAACACGACTTTGTTCAGAGGTTAGTCTTTTAAAGACTCGTCAGCTATACTCTCCACTTCATTATTCTCGATTTGGTTATTTTGAAATAGTCCAATTGCTTTTACCGTGGCCTCGGGACGTTGTGGAGGAAGGAAGCGACAGTTGGATATGCTATGACCTTTCTTGCCGCATCTAACACATGCACCCGTAGCTCGACGATGATCAAGTGCTTGTTTAGATACCCAAGCCGCTCGTGTTCGATTCACTCCAGTCATCTTGACATCTCCATCAGCATCTTTTTCATTGTTGCTTGGATTCATTAGTGGTCGGTATGAGGTTGATGCCTATGCTGATGCTGGTGGTGAGCCTGCACCCAAAAGTTTACCTCCAGCAATACCTCTTGTTCTTACTAATCCTAAACCTTCAATCTGTGAACCTACCCCTGATAAGAATTCGACAAGGTCACGGAAAGACGTTGGCAATTTATGCCCAATAAGGTAATTGCTGGTAGTTTTATTTAAGGAATTTTGTAGCTGATATCTTTTGTTTGTTTCGTCTCCTGTTGCACTCGGGCTGAATGATAGTAGTTGCTGAAACCGGGGTAAAAATGAAGATAGACTTTCATCTTTAAATTGTCTGCAAGCATGATATAGAGCTGCAGCATTTTGCTCCGCATTTCGATCACGAACGTGTCGTCCATTGCTTGCAATAATCCTAACGCATCTGATGATTTTCCTGCGGCCATCATAGATTGGAACTGACCCATGATCATTGGCTTTGGCTGTTCCGCTTACCCCTCGACTAAACAATCGCATGAAAAAATCTGAGGGCTCAAGGATTCTTCGTTGCTCGACATCGCGCTGATAGATATAACAGGATGCCATGGGTTTGTAGGCCAATCGCTTCGATTTTCGTTCGTATATGCCTCTGGCCATTTTACTGGCTTTATTGGCAAGTTAGACTTTGGAGCTTCGTCCTTGTAAATTTCCTGGACAGGGATTCTTTCAGTTTGGTTTTGCGGGAGTCATTCGTTCTGGTTCTGGGTTTGAGCTTTCATCATGGAAAGAATACTCCTCATGTCATCCCGCATTTTTTCCATTTCTATTCTGTAGTTATTTTCCCTGATTTCTTGCTCTTCCATTCTTTTAATTATACTTCTCATTTCAGAGCTTCCTGACCCATCATTCGTTGACACTAGTTGTGTAAGGCGAGTCACTTTCTTCGTTTGTCGATGATGATGGCGGTCTATATGTTGGCATATACTCCCCTAAGCCATAACCGACGCGTGTGATATGCTTAGTAACGGGAAGGTTTTGATTAATCAGAAGAGATTATTTGATAATGTGATAGTAACCAAGCTGGTATGAAAGAAATCGAGTTAATCAAATAATCTAAGGAGAGATATATTAAACTACACATGTCTACTGCTTATAATACTTTCATGGCTGTTGACGTGATAGTTATTAAGTGACTGATGATGTCAGATCTATCAATAGATCACAGACGTCATACGGCTAAGCCCCCTTTCGCATAAACGCTTAGGCAACAACTCGCCTAAGCTCATCAATCGGTCAAACCGTGACACTAATATCCCACAGTCCAGATATCTTTCTTATACCGACACCGCCAGCGCCCAGGTAGCAGTGCCCTTCCCTCGAGAGACAGTATAATGTCAGAATATCTGAGAATTCATCGTGACAGAAGGGGTCAACTAGTCTAATCCATCACCGCCATAACGGGAGCTGGTACGCTCCGGAAACTCGTGTGTTTCTGTTGGCTCTGAAGATAAACTTCAGGTTCGTAGGGGAGGGACACCACGCACAGATAGAAACGCCGTCTTCATCCCCCTAAAATTAATATTCTTTTGGTGTTTATGTAGCTATTATTCACAAACAAGACAAAACTATTCTATCTATAGCCTTTTGTTACTTAAAAATCAATAAAGCTACATTCGATATCAATATGTGAATAACGACTGCCGTTTGCCATGTGCGCACTTCTCGGCCAATGGCAATTTCTTCTAAAGGATCGTATGTGTTTCATTCTAGTCTAGATAGTCCTAATTCCACTCTGTATCAATCATAGCGGATTCACTTCTCCCTCCTTTTTCTCATAGGCACCGAACTTTTCCATATCCTCGCATTGATCATCACAAATATAATTGTCATTAAAACATGTTGTATCGTCTTCAAAGTCTGATAAATCACAGTTATCATTTTCAAACTCCTGAATTTCTGCAACGGAAAATTTGTTGATATGAATACCTCGCATATGTTCCCGCTACCGCTCAGTGCCGAGATTTTATGGATCCTTTTCCGTACCTGTTCCTCGTTCTGAGCCCAGTGGAGGCGTAGTGGTGCCTCCTTGTGGAAGTGGTCGTAACGTGGGGATAGGAGGAGGGAGTGCAGATGCTGTCAATGCTGTAGCTTCTGCCCATGTCATGAGACGTGAAATTTCAGAAGGAAATTATCTTGTCTCGAAAAATGAATCCAATGTCTTCGTGTTCGAATAGAGAAAGGTGGGATCCATAGTGGTATCTGAGTCACCCTTACATCTACTATGGAGTTTTTGGTCAACATTCTTTGCTCTCTTGGAACATCCCTTCCCATTAACTTGACTCAGATGTAGGAACAAAAACACCAATTAATATGTCGAAGGGTGCTACAATTATCTTTTTATCACGTGAATTTTTATGGCTATTTAGCCGTTCCCTTTATTTAACAAAAATCTAGCCAGAGTAGGTAGGTTAGTTAGCGAAGAAATAAAACGGTTGAATGAAATCATTATGAAAATTTACCCGTTAAAAACTCTCAAACCTTAAATCATAAAATACGATAGATACCTCATTAGGTTTAGTAGACGCAATTTACCCCATAAATTCTACTCCATTGTAGATAATAACCCTAGCATGAGAATACATGTATGTAGTGCCAGCTCACAATGTTTACCGTCCCAGTTCTGTAAATGCTTCTCAACTTTCGTCATCGTTAGATGGGAAAGATCTCGCTTTCGCAGCAAAAGATTAGAAAGTCCGTGATCAGCAGCAGCCTCCCGAACGTCAGAGGCGCAAATTCTTTTTTTTTCATTACCCGATCAGGCACCTGATCTTCACAGAATTCCTTCGGGAAGTGCATTTTGACTGTTTGTCCAGTGTGGATTCTCTATCCGCCCGCTATATTTGAGAATCCACTATGTGATTTCTAGTCATATCTTCTGGGCTATTCATCATGGCTTTACAGGGCCGATCTTTAGCTTGCTACACTATCTCCCCTTTTCCCTCTGCCCAGTGATCACACGTCAAGACCATATGCTTGAAGTTTTGGGACAGATATTCACATTGGCATTTGGAGTATCTACTACAGGAATTTTTCTTCGATGCAAATAAGAATTGAGCCACATGTGCTTGCCTCTTATCTGTATGGCAATACTGCCCTGGGCCCTGCCAAGGCAACGATGAATATCAAAAAGCGCATCTTTGAAGTTCCTTTTTTTCTGCCTGTTTGTGCGTCGGAGAAAAGGTGCGCTGCTTATTGTAGCTTGTTAACTATTCATAGATCGGGATGACACTCATGAATAATTAATCTTCAGTCTCAAGAGAACTTTGCATGCGTACTAGTAGAATGCAGGATTCTTATTTCAAAAGGTCGTGGCTAACCTGTGGGTTTTCAACAAATAATTAATAAATAGGGTTGGTTAATCGAAAGTCGTTCCAGAAATTGGCTCTGCTCCACTTGTATTTGTTAAGTTACAGCGAGCACCTTTGGCATAAATCAAAAACTTTTAAAATACATGTACCATAAAAAGTTAAATATTTGATATCTCTCTACGGGGTCTATCTTAATGCAAATCATATATCGACGCATAAAGAGTCCGCCTTGGGTGCTTATCATATGGATAGCCCTGATCAGTTAGTTGTCTATCGTTAACCAGTAAATGTGTAAACATGTAGCTAAATAATTATATGACTATTACATATCATTCACACATAAACAGTTGTGAATCAATCACGAATGGGAAGTATAAGGTGTGAACGTGGCATCAGAAATCAGACTTTTATTCATGAAGCATACTCGGCTTACATATATCAGTGATTTGAGATCTAGCAGCGAAATTATGAATCGAAAACTTACAGGCCGTACATTCTAATTACCAACAAAGACTCCATTACAACATTATATCTGAACATTCTTTCAAAGCTTTATTTCACGTCACATTTATCAGAAGGTTACAAAATCTCGGACTTGCTATTATGTTGGAAATATGTAGCTATACGAGACGATGGATCCAGCTAGAATAGCGCATCACTTTTGCTGAAATCTGACTCTTGAATGTACCTCATAGGTCAGAAAGAAATAATGTTGAGGCGCAAGTTATCATTCTCAATAACTTAAAGGAGAGTAGCAAACTTTTATTCCCTCCTTCCCGAAAGAGCCTCTTGCTCATCAGTCAAAAGAAGTGACACGACCAGCCGACATACATGTATAAAATACGCCGTGCAGCGACGCAAACAATCGTCGGGGCATGAGCAGCTAGCTATACCTTGGGCAATAGCGATAGCAACAACACGAGCCACGACACTTGTATTCTTTTTATCGATGAGATCGACCCTGAATCTGGCAACGCATTGCCTTAACAAACTTTACAAGCACACTACTGGCGGATCGGTCCGCACCTGAGTCGGAGAATTCAAAACTAATGCGTAGGGTCGACCAGCCGCCCACATGAATCGATGAGGATGAGCCATGCTAAGTGGGAGTGACAGTTATTACGGGCTCTTTCATCTCAACGTCATTCGCCTCTGAATGTGTAGATTTAGTCTTCGCCTATCAACAAGTACTCTGATGTCGAGCAGCTAGATGCTAGACATACAGCGTGCGTGTGCTAGCATCTCCCAGAATAACCGAGGCTTTTATGAAGAATTAGTGTCACGCGTTTTCGTCCAAGACGTCATTGGTGTCGAGCTTAACTATCACTAACGCGTGACACCCCCGGCCTCAGCCTTAGTGATGGTGAGCCGGTCATAAATAAAATTGGATGTGAAAAGACGACGCCGATCAGTGTGAAACGAAATTTTCGGAAACCGAGATGGTGGCCGAGGTCCGGCAAACGGTAAAAATAAAGGATATGCTCCTTTATCTCTTCATAGCCGAAGAATGCGGGGGTCTAACGGTAATGAATTACGGGCGTTAGTAGCCGGGATCTGGCTAAATCCATCAGCATATCATAAAAACGATTATAGCTGGGTGAGCGACGCAGCTTTGACCACGCTGTCCTTTGACAAGGCTTATTGCACTCTCTGAATAATGCAGATGCAGCTTACAGGCCTACGGTACTAGAAGTGTTGATGACAAGGGTAGGCAGGATATGAGCACAAAAATGTAGATAGAGAGTCATCCGCATTTATTACACGTCGAGCCAATGACAACTTGACAGTTACCTACCCTCCCGTATCCTGCATCGCATCAGATCTCACCGTCTTTATGGGTGATCATCCCGATCCAACGAGCAGCGTAGGGCGAGGAAGAGGAGCAAGCAGGCGCCAAGGCCTCTCTTGTGCAGGAGCAGAGGCTTTGGCAGCCCACAAGGGTGAAACATTCCCCACTCGCATCTGCCCCGCCTAAGAAAGCCGAAAACTGGCTGAGCAATTGCTAGTCTATTGTTGGCAGCAGGATGCGTGCGATATTAGCGATTGAATTGCAAGATTCCTCTGCTTAAAGTCAATCTGAATCATCCCTCTAGCGGCGGACAGGCTGAAGTCAATTAAGTGGGAAGAAAACGTTACACGGAGATCCGATCCAAAATCTGTCGCTCAAACTTATCATTGGAGGGGAGAGACCGTCCGTGCCGAGAGCATGGGGAAACTAAGCGTAAGTCATGTAAACTCCAAGTGGACACGTTAGTCAAAAGTAAAAACGTCCGACCATCCGGCGCGCAGGGGCCAGCTTGCGAGTTTTGCTGACAGCGACGAACGACTAGGCGACGGAAGATACGTATATCTCTGGCGCACATACGGGGGATATAGCGACACCTGGCACTGTATGCGCTGGGCTTGGGGGTCGCAGAGCAGGAGACGTGCTGCACATGTTTTGCGCGCGCGTCTGGATGTTAAGAGATGAGGCTGCCCATAACGCTCTCTCACTCGCTCACTTGCGATATTACGAGAGACGAGAATCATCTGATCATCACTATCAAGGCCCTGCCCGGCCTTATCATATTGTTCAAGGATGACGAATGACAAGCATGGGCCTAGTCAGTCGTCGGGATATCGGGCCATTCCTCCGGCCCCTCCAACGTCATCCGCATTCCTTCTTTCTCTCTGTGCTACCCTTTTCCGACCTTGTAAATTTAGTTAGGCCCGTTGCTGCAGTCGTGTCCTTTCTATCCATGCAGCGCCGAGTCTTCCTATTGTGCCGAAGGCGAACCGAGAGGGCAGTCAAGATACTCAAGGTACACATTACGCGTTACTGTTACGAACGTCCACTCGGGCGTCAGGAAGGGCATGTGTCAACAATATGCTCCATTTGATCCTGGTTTCAAAGGTTCTACCAAGTCCTTTGAGCTAACGAAGTCTCATCCCTTTACCCCACAGTCTGATTACATGATAAGGATAAACATTGATGATCCTCAATAAGAGAAAATTACTTTCCCATGTGCAAATCATCACACTCTTTCATGACATTGAGAGAAGTTATTGTAACGCTCGGATCGGAAAGGGAAGATGTGAGGGTGATAATCTGCTCTCGTGGTAATTAGACTATTAAATTTGTTCCCCAAATAGATCCCTATCACATTCGCATACAACCGCAGTGAAAGATACTAACACAAAATTTGAGAATTCATCGCCATAAAAGGGTATGTGCTCTTGACCAAACCATTCCAAGAATTAGATAAACCGAAATAACCCGACCCCTTATCCAACGCCGCAGGGATACCGTGTTCGCCTGACTAGGTCCTGTGCCCCCACCCCACGTCCCGGTGAAAAAGAGATTCGTCGACACTATCATGGATCGCTTGAAAATGAAATATCATTACGTTCCTGTGCTCGCCCACTGTTGCTGTGGCGCACTCATATGGTGTCCATGATGATGATAATGGTGGTGATAGCCCGCACTAACATTTCCCATAGACCACATATGGTCTTTCATGGCAGAATTTTCAGAAGGATGGGGTACATGTACGGGAGGCCGCTCATACGTATGGTGAGTTGGTGTCGGTAATGATCGTTGAGGGGTGTAATGTGACACCGGATTCGGGCCGTCACGCAAGGTGCTACCACTAAAAAATCCTTGGGACGAGTATCCAGAGTCTGGTGTCAACTTGGTGTCCGAGGATGAGGACATGCCAGTAATTCCCGTGTCAATAGAGGTAGCTTGTTCGTAATTAGATGATCGCCTAGCAAAATTTGACGTGGCGGGTGGCATGTGTGTTCGCGCCGTCTCAGATGGAACTCCACTCACAGAGTTAAATCGTTGCTGACGAAATCCACTGTGTGGGTAGTGTTCAGATTTGATCGAATTGGAATATACGCCTTGACTTGATGAAAACTGACTGGGGTAGGTTGGGGCAGAATGATTATGGCCGAGAGAATCATAGTGACCGTGTTGCGCGCTAACCCCGTAGTTGTTAAATACACCTGATTGAGGGTAGGTGAGATGTGGAGTTGGCAAAGAAAGAGAACGTTGAGAAATAGTTTGATTAGTCATCTCATACCCATTTCGGGGAGGGTAGGGGTAAGTGTAAACCGTGCGCTCGTCCATTCGCTCCACCGAGTCTACTTCATCAATAGGAGTGCGAAAATTTTGTTTAGAGATGAGATCGGGACGTGGGACGATGTTTTGAAACCGCGAGTCTTTAGATGGGGTGGTGAATTTATGGTTCATAACATCAGCTACAGTGTAGTAGGAGACGAGATGATGCGATACACCTCCAACCGTCACGCTCACTGTCTTCTTTACTAAACCTTCTTCCTTGAACCCATATGAGTCAACGAGGGAACCAATAAGCGAACGTTCAGTCTCCTTGGTGAGGGAACTAGTACTAGGCGTTCCAGGCGTCCCATCGTAGGCGGAGACAGGCGGATTGTGAAAAGCGCTACTTGGTGCTACGGCGGTTGGGGGACAGTACGCCTCAGACTTGGTTATACCAGGAGATCGCTTGGTTCTTTTCATGGCCCGTTTCTTTTCGCCTGGAGGAAAGGGACGCTCCAATTCACGATAGACAAGAAAATTTCCCAAGATTCTACTCGGGCTCCACGGGACACCATCGGTCCAGCGTTTGATTCCAGATGAGTGTTCCTCGTATATGAAGACATTACCGCTTTTGATTAGATTAGCTCGCTCTCGATCGTGTGGCCGGCGTGCGACGTGATTAAGAGTGCCACAAAGGCAGGCTTCGAAGAGCATTAAAGCATCTTGAGTCGATGCGATATGTCCGTAGAACGTCGGTGAGAGAGGAGAGGCTGAAGCCATAGCTCTCAGAAAGACAGGGTTAAACAAAAGGGAGTACTTGTATGTGTGTAAGCTGAGATCTTGATGTTGTTAAGAATTATGCCTCAGAGGGGGCAGGATGCGGAGAGAGCTTTACCAGATGATGAACACCAAATATCCCTGAAGAGTGCAAGGAGTTCGGGTATAAGGTTAACGAGAAGATAACTAACAGCCGGAAGCTTATGTCTTTATCAAATCCCAGGGGGGGGCAGTGAAAGTTAACCAAATGAGAGCCCCACGACTCAAGACAAATGGACGGGAAAAATTGCAGAATACTAGACAAAAGGAATGGGATTGATCAAGCCTTATGGAAAATATGAGCTTGCTAACTATCCGTTAGAGAAGGGATGGGCCGAATATTGGATTGACCGTGCGAGTCGAGAATATGTAGATCGGTAGTTTGATGAGAGCGGCGCACAGAGAGCAACTCGGTCTGAGATGCTGAGATGCTGGCAAGGATTGGTGAGCTTCCTTTCTCTCGTCCAGGATGAGACCTTCAAGATGAAAGAAGAGAATAACTCGGGCGGCAGCAAAGAAGAGGGTATGGGCCCTGATAAGGGAAGGGGGCTATAAGGATGAGAGAAAGATGGTCGGTGCGCTTTTTAATGGAATTGAGAAATCGCGAGGAAATGCGATGGAAAAAGATAAGACGATGGAGGATGGGAGGGGGATGTTTGAGAAACCCGAGAGGTAACCCCGACGCGAAAGGTCTGGCTGAAGAGGAACAAAATTGGGAGAGAGAATCAGGAGTTGAGACCTAGTAGAGAGAGGGTCTAGAGACGAGGCGTATCTTAATTTGGGATTTTGGTGGATGAGGGAGGGAGGGGTGGGTTCCGGGGTGAAGGAGGGGCCAGGCCAGGGGAGGGGAAGGGGAGTGTGTGGATATGTTGTATTTATGGATTTTATATTTGGATTCCAGCGACGAATGAGAATATGGCTGTCACTGCCACCGTAGCGTCGTTAAGCTCACATATGCGTATGATATTATGATGGTGGTGTATGTCACTCTCGGTAGTGAAGATGCTTGCGGGCGTACAGATCAGGATAATAAAAAGATCCTAGTTGATAAAGCTGAAATGAGAATTGAACGAACGGTCAATGCAAGGTTACAGGATAGGTAAGAAGATGCAAATTCACGCCGATGTTCATGTTTCTGACAGCGTCGGTCTGTTCGTCCACGTTCACCATTCCACGTCTTTTACCCTGAATAATGCCCATGTATACCACGTACAGGAACCTAAATCTAGTCTATTTTCCCATCCCACAAAGTCAGATTCGGGTTTAACTATGAGTTCTCTATCTTGGCTTCAAAGCAGAAAGCTCGGAACGTCCAAGTCAAAGAAAGGTCTGCACTGTTGTTGTCAGGTCTTGGGCGACTCATGTCCGCTCTCAGTCCGTCTCACAGATCTTTTTGTTTTTTTGTTTTTTATGTTTCTTGTGCTTCATTTGTTTTTTAATCGTCATGTTGTTTGCAAGTGCAACACATCTACGGGGAAACGATTGATTATTTTGGGTAACGGACGCGAAGGATCCAGGAGTACCCCAGTTAAAAAGCGACGCGCCAATCTCGCCAGGGACTAGCGTATCGCAAGATAACGCCAAAATAGGCAAGAGGGAACTAAAAGGGAAAGGTATTTAGGATTTGGAGTATCGAAATGTTGACTAGATTACAGATCCCTTATCAACGTCGCAAATAGCTAAGCCACATCTGTAATTACTACAGCAACCTGGTATCCATCACGATAACTCACCACGTAGTCGCTTAGTAGGTTGGAACTCGGCTAAAGTCAGATGACTATATCTATCATAATATTAATTGGGCACCCTATTAATTGGTAAATAGCCAACCGTTTAATTCATATGATTGTGATAACAAATAATAATGATTCTCTGTTCATATCCTTCTTACTTAGGTTGAGGAGACTACTATTATGATTACGAATATCCATACATGAAATTGATAATACCTGTCTAGCTGGGGTTATTCGACTGGGGGCACTAATTGTGGGGCAGATCGGGCAGGCTTTACTTGGATATCTTGCCAAGTTTTGCACACCCCTCCCCTATAAGGGCCAATCCTATCTCTCGCTTTTGCTCATCGGCCCCATCAAGAAGATGCCAGATCAAGTCGCATATTTCCCCCTCAGTAGATTAAGACGCCTACCTGCGACGAAACTTATCAGCGACAAATGGCACGTCTCCATGCGCATACGCCATACAACGATTGCATTCAGAGAGCGCGCAGCAACATAGAGCAATTGCTCTGTATTGCTTATACACCGCGTGTACGGGATCGGAAAATAGGGGAAATCCGTCTATCTTTATTCCTTGCCGGATGTCCCTTCCGCTATCCCTTCGACCCCCCTGGTAGGAAGGAAGGAAGCGATGAGTGTGAGAACGAATGGGCCCAGTGTATACCGCCATTGATGTCGAGAGCTAAGACCTTGAGTGGTTTGGACCTTTGGCATCAACGGGTTAGGGGGATTCATGGAAGCCAGCATTTGATGGAGGGCTCGGGAAAGAAGTGGGTGGCCAAGTGAGTTAAAGGTTCTCCGACTTACTCACGGCGGCTGCCGTAGTCATACGTGAAGACGTTGTATATTTAGTTATTAAGATTATTGATAACCATTCGTCATAGCGGATCTAGTACCAATACAGACAGCGTCGCAGGGCAGCAAGGATTAGGTCAGCTGTCTCATGACTATCATTCCTCGTCGAAGCATTCGGGGTCGGGGGTCGTCCGAGTGCACTACCCCGCCTCCAAAATAAGTTGGCTGGCTAGCCTTTAACGACACATACGCCATGGCCCTCCTTTCCCCTTCAATGTACATGTATGTTCCAAATGGAAAGAGGTAAGCCAACGCCACAGCAAACGCTCTGCCCGCTCAGATGGGACAAGAGCGGAAGAGAGATGGATGCGACGGTCGGGGCTACTACGAAGACGACATTCTATTAAAACCCGTAGCGTAACGTGGTCATCTGTGGTAGGCGACGAGCACCGCCCGTCTGGTCTTGAAAACAGCAACATGGGACCGGAGATAATTTTTAGCCATCCGTTAGTAGCCAACGCGCCCGAAAATCGCTAAGCGGCTCGAAAATGGTCAGACACTTACTTACTCACATTACTAGTGATTTGCACTAGTGATTTGCTACTTGCGAGCGTCATTGAACGCGCTTAATACTTGACGTTGCCGCGTCGAAGTACATCTACATCTACTTAAATAAAATATAAGACACCATATCCTAAAGGCATGAAAAAAAAGGCAGAAACAATATTTCCTATTCTCCTCTAAACTAAGCATTGATGACCCTAGGCAAATCTTTGGATGAATCTGGTGAGCTACATTTGGGTAGGTCTTATGGTATATCAAATGTTGTTTGTTTATTGTTTTTCTCTAACTAATATGATTATATTACACTAGTCCAGAACTGGATGGGAAGCTAGATGTTACTGCGCTGTAACCCAAGGCTTCCGACTCTCCCCAAACCAAAGAAAAGTCCTAAGATGGACTAAAGCCATCACCCTGCCAACGGGTTATTAGACCTCTGAAGAAAGCGACTAATTTCATGGAATTATGAAACTTGGAGAGTGCACTTCTCAGTTCTCAGTACATGTACATGTTGTATGCTTCTAGGGCTTGGGTATTGTGAAACGAGTTCTTTTATCCATGTGGTTTGTAAATGCGGCACAGAATATGCATAGAATTGAAAGTACATAATTACATGTGGCATCTAGTTAGAAGGACTGATATTTATGATGCGAAACTGGTGGTGCTCAATCCGTGCACAAATTCCTTTTAGAATCAAATCGTCAGTTATGGATTCCATTCCATGTGACTACGAAGTGTACAGCGTGTCTCCAGACGCTCTTAGCTGGAACGCGAGATTATCCTTATTTTTAGCTCGGCCCTCTCTATATCTGTAGGATTTCTTGGGTGATTGAATTGAGAAATATATCCCTGCTACAGCATTTGTAAACTGTATAAATGAATGATATTTATAATTGCACAAGAAAAGACCATACGCGGCTGGTCAGAGTGTCGCGATTCCATGATAACGTCATACGTAACATGCGCATCTCCCGCCCTTCGTCAAAGCAATGGTACGTGGGAAATTGATAATTATTATGTGGAGGTTCCTTTTTTTTCAATCATTCTTCTGTGAATAGCCCGAATAATGTGCCACTCTACCGTCGCCCACGATATAACAACAATATTTCACCATTATTCTCTGAAGCTATGAAAACCCAATAAATGCATGTCTAGCAGCGATCAAAAATGCGCAGATAATCAGCAACGATATGTAATACTCATCATGACTCCCCGATCAACTTTTCAAAATAATTTCGAATCATATCTATGATATTTTTCCTACGAAAAAAGAGATAAATTGTACATTCTTTGACGGGGGATTTTGTTTATTTACCACACCATAAAATAAACATAAATTACTGGTATTTTCGTCCTATTCTTCGCCCTATAAAACAAGAAATTACTGTCCTTTGAGCGTAATTTATGAGAAGAGTATCTAGGCAGGGTCTACGTGTACATGTATATCGCTTCAGGGGTTAAAAGTGGGAATTAGAAGGGGTCTTCTACAGGGCCTGGTCAGGCCATGAACGTAATATCTCCCTTTCTGCATTAGCGCATCAAGCCCGATAAATAAACCAAAAAAAGAATAATTAATTCCAACAAAAAGCCCAAGACAAGCCAATAGCCAATAAAAACTGCCAAAGAAAGCTAAAGGCACGAATGCAGCAAGGGGTGACGCTCCGCTCATGATCGAGCCACCCCAGCTAGCTAGCATCAATTATCCTGGTAAGTATTTGCATACCAGGGCTGGGGCAGGGATAAAATAAGGTAGATCACTCCTGATCGGGTAACATCTTTATTTGAATGACGTTTAGAGGTTGTGAGCGATTTCGACAGGGAATATTTATATGGTGATTTCAACCAATCGGAATTTTTGCAAAGTCCGCTTTTTTCAAACTGACCTTGATTACATTAGGCTGCTTTTGCTTCTATGTGTAAAAAAATCACCATCTAAAAGTACAATTACATGTACGTCAATTAACGGCAATATAAAAACTAGACGATTGCACATTTTACACATCTAATTATAAAACTCGATTCCCCCTCGTCTCCCTCTCGACAACATCAACAATAATATCATCAACTTTATCATTATTGATGATACTTAAGACAAATTTTCAGTCGGTACTATCTGGACGGTTAAAGTTGTAAAATTAAGTCAGTCAAATTGTAATATGTCTACTCGGCTCGCTAATTAATATTTTTAAAAGTTTATATCTAAATAATTGGCTCCACACAAATGACATAGCACACGATCGATTCGAAATCACCGTGCTTATGCTTGCTATCAATTTCACATATTGATATTCTGATCATTCGACCATACCCCTCCGCAATGCAGATGAGTAATTGAGTTCTGCAAAAATAACCCAAGAAATGAGGTTATAGAAGTCACTTATTCGGCACCGAAGAACCCTCTTCCTTATGAGAAAGTTAGAAGGAAGTGTCGGCAATTGGCAGCGACCAGAAGCCCACAAAGACTGTAATGTCGATGACCGGATCAGGTGCCTATTCTTTGGACCGATGAGATGTCGGACATAGGCGACTATCATGGATGAAGACGGGTAAGGAGAAAGTTCTATTCTTTGTAGGTTGTTTTCCGAGTTGGAAGAATAACTGGACTAACTCTTCATCCAAGATAGAGTATCAATTGAATATCAACTCTCTCTAGGTTTCAGCAAACAAGTCTGAAAGTAAACTAACGGTATATACGATGGAACGTTCATTAATTATGACTCTGCTAGAGTATCGTCATTGGCTAGGCCACATATTCACCAGCAACAAAAAGTGAAAATTGGTGTCTTGGAGGATGAAACATATAAACATAGTATAATGAATACACGGGTTAAAAAATGCAGCTAAAGAAAAGCAAACAAAAGTTGAAATGTGGAGCTCGAGGAGGTCTGGACTATGGCTTGGCAATCTGAATTCGAAAAAAAACAATTTTATAAATTGAGGAAGGTAAGAACGATCTAGCCCTATTAAAATCCTATGGGAACTAATAGAGATAATTTTTAAGTTATTTATATCATACTTAACTGTCGACGACACTAAATCACAATTTGACGCTAAATTCTGCTTAAAACCGAAAGTTCAGTATCCCATCCGAAGTAACTTCTGTTAACTTCATAAAAATCCTATCTTGGGACTCATAAGAACCATTGTGACGACAAAGAAGTCATACGAGGCTTCATGGAGGCGAAAGGAAGACGAAATTAAGAACCAGAGGTGCTTATACCTGGAAACTGCTGGAGTATCCCAAGGGCAGATATATATTTTTATGTCTCGGTATCTAATCAAAAAGGGAAGCTCAACCTCACGGGCGAGCACAAGGATCTTCATAATCTGATCGCCCACGATATCTTCGAATGTTTTGGTTAAATAGATAATGATGGTGGAAAGTTGATTGGGATGGATGGGATTGACTAAAACTCGTTTTCTTGTTGGGAAAATATAACCCAAGTTTCCTACTATATGGGTCAAGTCGGATTGACCGCTCCATGATACCTAATTAATCAGACAAGTCAAGTACCAATGCGTCGGGATCGGAATCATTGGCTGTTCTGGTCGACAACTTTTCAAATGAGAATCCTCCAGTGAAAGCTCTACCGGAGAGAGATTCAGGGAAGAGAATTCTCCAAGGAGAACTTTTACTTATCAAATTGTCATGATTTGGGACTGAAACAGTCAACGCACACATACTTCAGCGAGCTCATAGGATGGGTCAGCCATGATGGTAGCGTTTAAAGTAGCAAGGTGTTTATTTAGGAGTATTCGATTGTTCTGAGGGCCTAATTTGAACTCATAACATACGTTACCTTACTCTATTGAAACATTTATTGCAGATTCTTTTGCTATGTTATTTGCATGGTCATGTAATAAACTTAATTACCTAAATACAGGTCACTTTAAAATTCTTCAATTAACTACAGTCATTTAATAGGCTCACACAGTCAACGTGGGGAGCCAAATTTCACAAAGCAAAGATGATAAATAACACGATAGTCAGACCGGCCCTCACGTATGGGTACCCTCTTTGGGCCGAGACCGGGACTACGGGAGATCCCCAAAAGGATAGTGAAACCTCTGCAGTTAATCCAGAGGAAATGCTTACAAACTAACACAGGGGCATACAAGTCCACCAGCGCGAGAGTGTTGGAACATGAGACCTGCATCTTACCGATGGAGATCTATTTCAAAACTTAGAAGAGTGCAGCACGCCGGGCTCATTCGCAACATACCGGTCCAAAAGACCATAGATAAGACCTGCCGGATGATCAGGCATCAAGTAAGAGGTAGTGATAATGGTGGATCTCTATCCAAAGAAAGGGATAGAGAGGAATGGACCAGGACATGTTGTGGGGAAGATTCGATCAGGGGACAGAAAGAGATGGGGAAAATCGCCGCGTATCAAGAGTGGAAGAACTCTTGGCCACAACTAAACCGGAACACAACCCTAAGACATAGAGCAACAGCCGATCCTGAAGCTTGGAGAGCAGCCAACTCCTTTGTAGACAAGAACCCAGGCAGACAAAAGATGAGTCTTAGGGGAACTCCATCAAACTTACATCGAAACCTTAACAGGGCCCAAAGTCGTATTGCAATGCAGATAAGATGCGAGCATATCGGACTCAGTTCTTATCTTTATCGAAGAAAAGTACCTGGAGTGGACAACCCCAGATGCCCGTGTGGATACCCTTCGGAA
>JAATOF010008699.1:0-16531 GCA_013170925.1 Podosphaera leucotricha
CCGATTAGGTAAAGCGCGACATTTACTGTCCAATAACCTGAGTAGATCTTGCCCAAATATGGAAAAGATAGATAAGAAAACCCACCAAAAACCTTGTCCTTTATGCAAGTTAACAATCTTTAGGGCTGCAATACAGTACAGATGCCGCGACACTCGACTATTTGTATCGGGGAAGCATGAGCCGAGTTCGCCGATAAACGCTCGGATCTCAATTTAATTCAAAACAGCTTAGTGCTAATTAGTAGTTTGGGTTTGTTAGCGGATTTCACTCTTGAGCGCAACGAATGCGGTTCGATGTTGTTGGCTTTAGTCTCCAAATTCAAATTCGAATTATCGCGCTCAATCTTGGGCGATTTGTCGTGATAAGCCAAAGTGAAGTTCGTTTGCCTGCATAAATTATATGCCAGGCGGCGGACTTTGTCTAATGACGATAGCAACACCCCAATATCCTTCTCGTCATCCATCTTTCGCAAAGATGGAGGATAGAAAAAGAGCCGCCGGCGACGACCTGGCTCCTCCAACAAAGCGTCAAGCTATAGTCGGCAAGCCATCAGGTCACGACGCCGACATGCCATGGGCCAGCGATTTAGAGGTATGATATAGGCTGATGTCGTCGAATGATCTCGATCTTGTTTTGCATCTTTCCTTCATCAAAATATTGTCATAATCTGAGAATCTATGTATTTCACTCACATCAACATGCTGTTCGCGATCCACAGTTATTGTTTGCCGGTCGACTTTTCCTACGAAAACTACACAACCTTGCAAGCCTTTCTATCAGAGAACAATACTGAACAGACCTACCCATAATCGTTCCACTTTCCCTAGCGTTTTCCCGTTATATATCAATGCTTCTGGATACTTTAACCCTCTAGCAAAATTACTGACAATTTTGGGAACAGCAATACCAGAAGGATGCAATATATAGACAAATGCTCGAATACAAGCGTGAAAAAGTTTCACTAGAATTGCAACTAAAAGATGTCCGGAAGCGAGCTCTTGAACATGATGACCATCTCAGAATAGTCGACGCTTGGTGGGCCCAGGTATTTTTTCTCGAAGTCGTTAATTCTCGCAGATGGCCTGATATCGAGATAGTTGCTAGATGAAGTTAAGCTCCTTGTAGAAGATGAGATTCCTTCTAATGAGGACATTGATAGTTGGTCTCAGCATAAAATTATTAATTTTTGCTTACCTTTCCAGGCTCTTTTCCAACTTCCCTAACATTTAAGGGATACGAAGAGTTTCAAGACCATTTGGCATCGAGTGCGAAACAAATCAAAAATAAGCTTAACACGATATTCACCAATTTAACTGCGGCTCGTGGCAAGCCATCTGATGACATTCAGAAGTTACAAAAGAAACTTACCGATCTGCTAGCCCGACAAAAAGAAAGCATTGTCAAGGTTGACAGACTTCAAGCGGAGAAAGACGAGCTCACACAGCGACTTGAAGAATCATCTCTCCGTTATATAAAAGCAGAAAAACGACTTGATCGTGCCAAAAGCGCTGCTGTCGCTAAGTTAGAGCAACAAGCTCTAATAGGAAGCGGAAATAGCGTAAATGGCGGGAAAAATGGAGCGGAATTGACAGAGGTAGCCAATAGCAGGCACGATGAGTCCGAGATTTCTAGAAATGCACACGAAGAAGCCAGTGCGATAATTGCAAAGCAAAAAGAGCAACTTGAAGCCGTGACTGCAGAAAATATATCGCTAACAGAGCAGCTTACTGCTGCCAGCTCTCGCCTTGTCAGTCTAAATGATGATGATTTTGCTCGGACTGATTTATTTAAACAACTTCGGGCTCAACACGAAGACGTTATTCGCCGCATTAATCACCTCGAAGCTATTAATATTCAATTGCGTGAAGAGGCAGAAAAATATCAAGCAGAGCGCACTGCTTTTCGGCTTAAAGTCGAGGATTCTGCCAACTCCCGTACCAGCGAACTTGAAAGCCAATTACAACGTGTTGAGCAGGACCTAGTACGAATTAGGTCTGCAAGAGATGAACTCACCGCTGAATTAAATATACGCAAGGCTAGCCAAGATCAAGACCGGAACTCGGGGGAATACTTTAAAGAACTCATTGCCGTTAAGGATGATCGAATCGAATCGTTAGAGCTAGAAATCGAAAGACTACGTATTCAAATAAATGAGCTACCAAAAAAACTAGACCCTAAATCAGAGCCTTCCAATCCAGAGTTTAACGATCTTAAGAAGCAGTACGAAAGTCTTGAACAACAGTTCAGTGCCATTAACAAGGAGATGCCAGCTTTACAGGCAGGTTGGAAAAAAATGTCCTCCCTAGCCTCTAAAAAAGTTTCCGACTTTAAAACATTAGAAGATAGAGTGAGAGTTTTGTCGGCCGAGAAAGCTAAGGCGGATCAGAAATACTTCGCTGCACGTAAAGATACCGATACCCGCTTGCAGGAAGTTCGGACTCTCAAAGCGCAAAATTCTAAGAGCTCAGAGATAATCACTCAGCTCAAAGATGTCGAAACCTCAAACCGAACATTACTTAGTAACCTCGAAAAACAGTTAAGCGATACTAGACAAGCTAACACCTCTATCATGTTCGAAAACAAAAAAATGGAGGCAATCAGTAGAGATGCCTTGACGAGAGCTGAAAGTCTAAAAGCTCAAGTATTGGAATTAAATAATATGCTAAAATCCAAAGATGCCAGTAACTCTACTATCAAGCAACGCATCCAAGCAGTAGAACAAGAAAAAGAGAAACTTCGAGTGAAGTGCGAAGCAGCTCAAAAAGAAAAAGAACAGTGGAGGGCGAAGAGTCTAAGTTGCCAATCTGGCGACGAAGAAATGCTCAGAGTAAGTCTAGCTTAAAGGAAAATGAAAAACTCTAACCGATCTATCTAGTCTTTTGCCTTGTGCACAATCTGTCGAAAAGATTTTAAAAATACTGCCATCAAAGTCTGTGGTCACACATTTTGTAACAACTGTATTGCCGATCGACTCGCCAATCGCATGCGAAAATGTCCAAACTGCTCCTGTGCTTTCTCTGCGAATGACGTAATGACAATTCATATGTGATGGAGCGGATCGCTCGAATTTTTTAAATTTTAGCTATAGGGGAGGTACTCATGTTCTGGTGTGAAAAGGGCACTTGCCGCGGGTATCATCGAAGCTCCACTCGTTAATAAGCTAATCCTTTTGACCTATAAACCTTTGCAATGCCTACACAAAACTGAGATTCTATACAATCTCGGTCTTAATAAGATCTTTAGTTTGGCGGCTTGTATATTAAATCAAAACATAGAATAAATTTAACTATATTATTTACTTCCCCTTGCAGACGTCGATTACCACGTTATCTTCTTGAGGTGGAACCAAACCCAGTACTTTCGTGTCTTGTGGAGCTACTTGTCCTCGGTTGGATGAAGTCTTCACTAGAACTACGGTTTAACCAAGACCGGAAATCCCTCTCCCGTGAATCAGATTGTTGACGGGTGGCTCTATTTCTAGCAAAATAGCCTGCTGCAGCACCTCCTAATGCCCCACTCCAAAATCCAGGTCGCCATTGTGAACTACCATTATCATACTTGTTGCGCGTGTAGGGTGGAGGAGGTTCCCATGGATCACCACCACCTCCCCCAAACCCGCCTTGAAAATTAACATTTGGTAGAGCTCTGTATGCTGAATATAATATCCAGATTAAGACGGTGATGAAAATGACAATAAAAAGGAAACTGGAAAGTGTCCTTTTTTTTGTATTAAAGTCTTTTATACCCCATATACTATGTCCATACTTCTCTTCCCCAATCTCGGTGAGAAGGAGACGATATTCGACCCCACAACTTCCTTTCAAAATATAATCATCGTTTGAGTGAGAGTAGCCTTCACAAATGACATCTGTACTCCCTAATTTAAATTCGGCTGGTAAACTTGCGGAACACGACCACTCAATGTCTTCTTTATTATATGCAGCCCCTTGGTTCTTACAGCGCAATATTTCGATCTCGTAGAAACGACAAGCCAGTCCTTTACAACTTAATTGAGGAATAGCAGGAACTCTGCGATGAGAAGTTTTGGCATCGGCACGAAGTGTTAGAGTGCGCACTTGGGAGAGAAGAATCGCGTTATTCGGAGTCCTGTATCCGGCTTTTACAGTTGTTCCAAACAAAAGTGACAATAGTAATATTGGACGTGAAATTTGCATGTTGCTCAGTTCGCTGAAAGATTTAAAGTAGTCAAATCCTGTCCTGGGATAAGGTCCATTCAAACGTCAGATTTTACAGTATTGGCTAGATAACAATTGATTATTGTCCACCATACTTATGCTCGGCCAAATTATTATAGCGAACCTCCGAGTAACCGATCTCCCAGATTTACATTAGTATGCTCCACCAAGAATACGAATATGCGTGAAAGAACGACTTTTCTCTGCGAATCTGTCAATTTATTAAGCTCCAAAAACTTGACCATAACAAATACCTCGCTAGCCTCAGAAAATCCGATCACAGCTGCCAGAGAGGAAAAAGTCACCCTTAAGTTTGAAGAGCTACCTACTGAGATAAAGGAGGTACTGCTATCAAGTAGTGAACTACATTTACGATGGGCAACACAGCAAAGTTATAGAATCGTAATTCCGTGGATATCGAGGATCAGTCCTGGGTTACATGTCTTTTACACTCCCAAAGATGGCGTAAAATCATCCACTATAATATGCTCGATGTTGAAGAGGGCATTCGGGGAAATTGACTGTAAAAACTTGGAAGTAAGCTAAGCTCTATTGCCACTTAATAGATCTAATTGCGATCAGGAATCATTTACTATTTTTCCATCTAAGCCCTTCTCACGTTCATCCTCGTATCAATATTATTCTCATCTTCCATCATTAACAAAATTGGTGGAGTATGTGCAGAAGACAATATGCTCTCAATTATCATCAGAAATAGCTGAGTATTGTAAAAAGCGCACAAACTCTTTCGTTTCAGCAAAATCTTTTGATATATTTTACTCAACCACAACTCATGTCTTAACGATATCCAGTTTCACTCCCACCAATTCTCAGTTCTTATCGTTGTCTCTCCCAGACCACGATTTCCTGGATTCAGAGTTCCGACATGAAGTCGGATTACTAACAAACCAGCCTTCCCGAGCAGCTGGAGAGATATCTCTCGGTGGGCTCCTAACTGTGCTTGGTGACGATTCCACCCCTAAGCCTACACTTTTTTCATTTTATTCAAGACATCAGTTGTCAGGCGCAAATTTTAGTGCTCGTTCCTTAAAGCCTAGTGGAATGCATCCGAATATTCAGTTGATTATCTCTGACTCTAGATCCCCAGATATTAACGGAGCTTGCAAACTATACACATATATGACTCTTCCTCGCTCGATTTTTGTAGATAAATATCAGCTTGCAGACTCATTGTTCCTGGCGAACAAAAACCTTACGGCTTTAAATCATATGACGGACGGTGTAGATCTAGAAAAACCTGAGTATGATTTGAGTTCATGGGGCTCTTCAGTTCTAATTGAGCTGGCACCGTCAACTTCAAAATCAAGCTCATCTTGGCAGCAGACAGTCCAGATCCCCACGCATCTCCGATACCTTCTCCCGTCCACAAACACTAGTGGTCAACGGACGCTTGAAGTTCCATATCCAGTGGTATTCTGGGCATGCTCTGTACAAGAAAATTTTGAATCAAATGGGAACCCTTTTGATCGAGTACACATAGGTTATGATGACTTGTTTGGGCCAAAAACTCTATTTTATCATCTGAATCCAGAATCTATTCAAGGAGATGGAAGACACGTTATCAGTTTACAAGTGCCAGTTTTAGATTTAGCGCAAGCTCGATATGTAGGCTTCTGGACGGCTGTTGCGATCAGCTTAGGGTTCTTATGGATTACCTGGTGCTTGCTTAGAGTTGTCATATCGAGGGGATATGGTTCATACGAAGAAAAAGTCCTCGAAAAGGACAAAAAAGAAGAGTAGGCCTGAATTTTATTTGAGGTATCATTAATCATCTATCAAATTGAGTCTGTTTTTGCCTAAAATGGAATTATTTAATTGATGCAAAATATTCCGGATGGCAAAATTGAGAAAGAACAACGTTTGAAGATCACTTCTCTGGAGCTGTTACGCGGATTCTCAAATAAATCCCAGTAAACTGTACCTTATGAGGAATGTCCGGTATCGGTTCACGCATCTCAGTTCTAGATACAAAGATAGCCTATAGAAGTGACAAAAAAAGCTACTATTTTATAAAGCGAAACAGGATACCTGAAGTTCGATGTACTCAATCATTCATTGTTTAAGTACATCGTGTCTACACGCCTTTCAGTCTTTAGTATCCAATTACATAATTGTCGCGCCTGCTTCGTGCTTCCAAATCTACCAGTTGAAAGCACTCTAAGATTGAAAGGATCAAAGTTGATTTTTAAGGTTGACAATCTAGAATGGAATTTCATCCGCTTGTCGATTTATCACCGGCTTATCATGGGTTTTCGAGTGACCACCGCATCAAAATAGAAATAACTTATGTCTGAAGTTTAGACTTCGTCGCGCTTGTACTGACGTATTTAAAACTCTTTCGTAGTAATCCAGGCAATTGTAGTTAATAGTGCAGATATACTCAGCCAATGTTGTTATAAATGAATGTGTAATGACTAGCACAAAAAGGCTAAATTGGTCAACTATCTCCAATGCAACGCTTACATCGATATGTCACGTGTGTATATGTTCAGATCACGTGTCAATAGCAAATGACCGACCGTATTTGTGAGCCAATCGTTAGGTGACCATGCCAGGTCTAGCTTGTCCGAGCTGAGCTCTGACAGAATAGTTACCTCATCTCGGAATTCACGGACTTTTGAGTCAAGAGTAAGCCCTCTGGAATTTATTCTTTCAGGATTTGCAAATCTCAGATCGAATCTAGTTAGTGATTTGTAGTTATATGATTGATAGCTTTTATATTTTAGCGCAGCTTCAACAGCCATGACTTACGTCTCATCGTCGTCACTGTCATCACTATCATTTGTGTCTTTCGGGCGCAGATTCTTGCTCATGTATGGCCCATCAAGCCAATACCCAAGCTTCCTGTAATAGTTTCGTGTTCCAACACCAGATATCACGCTGATCTTCGTGCTTCGGTGTTCATCGCGAGCAATTTTTTCGGCTTGTTCCATTAATAAAGTACCGTAACCTTGATGTTGGAATTTTCTGGGATCTCTAGCGTGAACTGGCACAGCAGATCCGTACACATGTAATTCACGAACCAGACTAGTTGGTTGTCCGGTTAATTCTGGTCTAAATGTATATTTCTTAGAACATTTCCTGAGCCGCAGCAATCCTATCAAAATGTCTTGTTTGGGATCCTCATATGCTAAGAAGGTTTCCCATCCTCCGTTAGCAGTGTAATCTCGACGCACGAGCTCAACTTGCGACGGCCGAATTTTGTTCTTAACTTCATTGATGCCTACTTCTCTAGTACGTACATCTCGGCATGTAGTACCAAAATCTTTCATTCTACTTAACGCCAGTTCTCTTAGATTGCCATTTTCAACCCCAGACGTGACCAATGGCATAGGGATGTCTCTTTGAACGCGATAAATACGCGTCCATGGTGGAATAAGCGCCAGAATTCGTGCGACAATATCAATTAATGCATTTGGTGTGTAGTTTTTGTACCTCCCTGTACGCCAAAGCTCATAAAGACCTGTCCCCCGGATCACAAGGGTTGGGTAAATTTTGAGTCCATCGGTTCGAAAAGCAGGGTTTTCGAAATATTCTCTAAATTGGTCAAGGTCCCTTTCCATACCAACATTAGGCAAATCTGGCATCATGTGACTAACAACTTTAAATCCTGAATCCTTTGCCAAACAGAATGTTTCTGCCACTGCAGACACTGTGTGACCACGATTCGTATCCCGTGCTACATCTTCGTAGAGAGATTGAACACCAATTTCAAGTCGTGTACACCCATATCTTAACATAGCAGAAAGATGTGGCTGTAGGCAATAATCAGGTCGTGTCTCGATGGTGATTCCAACGCACTTAATATTACTCATTTCTCCTGCTTCAACAGCTTCATCAACGTTAGTCCCCTGATATCCGCTAAGAGCATTGTGTAATTGAGAAATAAAGCCGTCGCGATATGTCTCTGGCAAGGACATAAATGTTCCACCCATGATTATGTATTCAACCTTGTCTACACTATGACCCAAAGACTTTATTTGTTCAACCCGCCCTCTCGCTTGCTCAAATGGGTCATATCGGGCCCGAATGGCTCGCATTGAGGTGGGCTCATATCCAGTGTAAGACTGCGTAGAGTACTCAAAGTCTGAATCAGGACCACCAGGACAGTAAACACAGATATTTCCAGTATATGCAATATGGGGACAGCGATGGGGTTTGCACATTACAGCAACTACCGCTATGCCAGATGCGCTCCCTGAAAACTGTCAAAATCCATAAGTATTGCTTGAGGAAATACCGACTAATGGGCTTGGCTATCAGTTTGGGGAGAATATATTTTTTATAATGCTCAGGAATTGCTGCTATAATTGCAGTTAGGGGAGGAATGTTACTTAGCCTATGTTTCTTCGACATCTTAGCGCGCAAAGAATTGAGATTAATGTCTTTTTTAGGCTTTGAAGGGTCTTGCTGAGCTTCATGCTCTCGTACAAGAACGCCCACGATATCTGAACATGCCCGTATGAATCGTTCATTTTCTGATGGTAATTTTGCACTTGTGGGTTTCGTCTGTCTTGTGGACAGACTGATATTTTGGGTTTCCATACTTATAAATATGATATCTTTTGTACCCTACAAAATAGCGTAGGGTAGATGTTCTTTTATGTTTTCGAAGGGAAAAGACCGATGCGGTGTTTAAGGATCTAATTATCACTAGTGCCGGCGCATTTAATTTAGGCCAGATAACGTGTGAAGAGCCGCCCCCACTTTCTCATCTTCATTATACTACCATAACATATTTCTGTGGCAGGATGCAGATTCTCGCAAGATGTACCAGATCAGTAATTCAAGCTGCCTTACAAAGACGGAGTTATGCAACAGCTTCAGCAGCATATGCTAGCACTGCGAAGAACCTTCGAAT
The DNA here is from genome assembly GCA_013170925.1 of Podosphaera leucotricha. Classification (NCBI taxonomy): domain Eukaryota; kingdom Fungi; phylum Ascomycota; class Leotiomycetes; order Helotiales; family Erysiphaceae; genus Podosphaera; species Podosphaera leucotricha. Next base: position 9,080 of record JAATOF010008699.1, read on the forward strand.
CACCAAAGACACCAAGCTTATCTATCAGGGCTTTACAGGGAAGCAGGGAACGTAAGATTATTATTGGTCTCTTCAGTTGCTAAATGTTTGTACGAAACATGTATTAATATGTCCTGAGCAGTTTCCATGCCCAGCAAGCTATCGAATATGGTGTGTGCGACATAGCCTAGGCTTGGGAGAATTTATCTAATGAAGATTTAGGCACGCAGGTTGTGGGTGGAACGAATCCTAGAAAAGCTGGAACTACACATCTCGATTTACCAGTATTTGCCACTGTAGAAGAAGCTATGAAGCAGGCTGGTGCAACCGCCTCTGCTATATTCGTGCCGTAGGTATATCAGTCACCAACTCGTACTTAAATATCGACTCATGAAATTCCTAGTCCGCCTCTAGCAGCTGCCAGCATTGAAGAGGCAGTAACCGCTGAGATTCCTTTGGTGGTATGGTGAGTTTACGCTTCACTATGTCATAGATTGCTTCTAACAATTTGATAGTATCACTGAGGGTATCCCACAGCACGGCAGGCTTCCCTAGAACCCAAAATACACGATGTCACTAAATTCTATACAGACATGGTTCGAATAACAGATATCCTTAAAACTCAGGGAAAAACACGCCTCGTTGGACCGAACTGTCCGGGTCTTATTGCGCCAGGACAATGCAAAATAGGTATCATGCCAAGTTTTATTCACAAACGCGGGCGTATTGGCATCGTATCTCGTTCTGGAACTTTAACCTACGAAGCCGTAAACCAGACAACTCAAGCGGGGCTGGGACAATCACTTGTTATTGGAATTGGAGGAGATCCATTTTCTGGCACGAATTTTATCGATTGCTTAAAAGTATTCTTAGAGGATGAGGAGACAGATGGTATCATTATGATCGGGGAAATAGGTGGTTCTGCTGAAGAAGATGCCGCTGACTTTCTGAAAGAGTATAACACTACAAACAAGCCGGTAGTTGGTTTTATTGCGGGTATTTCGGCACCACCTGGGCGTAGAATGGGACATGCAGGTATGAACTCCATCTTCTTTCCTCTACACCAAACTGAATTATACAGGCGCCATTGTTAGTGGTGGTAAAGGGGGAGCAGACTCTAAGATTTCAGCGCTCGAAGCTGCAGGTGTCATTGTAGAACCAAGTCCTGCTCTTCTTGGCAAGACTTTACACAGTGAATTCATACGTCGGGATTTGATTTAAGCTTTCTACTGATTTGACGAGGCATAGTGTGCATAAGTAATGATACGGTTTACGGACAAACGTCTTTTGTGTATAATTACTAGATAAATCTATGAAGTTTCCAACAACAATTGTAGTGTTTAAAATTTAAATAGATTAATAGAATTTTCACATGCTAGAGCAAGAAACGATCTAGAGGGCTCAACTCAGTTGTTCGGTAAGCTGCGGGACGTCCATATTATTTCCAGAGGCTCAACCGTAAGGTTTATATGCCAAGTCTCCTCTTCAGGTCAAATTTCTTCAGTTTTATTGCATAATGCTTTCAGGCATCTTAATTTTCAATCAGAAAGGCGAAAATTTAATATTTCGCGCTTTTCGAAATGATTGCAGACCGCGACTTGCAGACGTCTTCCGCATACAAGTTATTTCAAACGCGCAAGTGAGATCACCTATCCTGACTCTCGGATCTATAACATTCAGCCATGTTAAACACGAGAATATATACCTGGTCGCCATCACGAAGAATAATGCCAATGCAGCTCTGGTGTTTGAGTTTTTGTACCGATTAATCAACCTAGGAAAAGGATATTTCGGAAAATTCGATGAGGAAGCTGTGAAGAATAATTTTGTCCTCGTCTACGAGCTTCTAGATGGTATGGTCTTACTGTTTTCTTAGAACTTGGGCTAGGCTTGCTGACAATCGGTGCAGAGATCCTTGATTTTGGCTACCCCCAGAATACTGAGACTGACACTCTTAAAATGTACATCACAACCGAAGGTGTCAAGTCTGAGAGGACAATGGAGGATTCTGCTAAAATTACAATGCAAGCAACTGGTGCTCTGTCATGGAGAAAAGCAGACGTCAAATATCGAAAAAATGAGGCATTCGTAGATGTTATTGAGGATGTTAATCTGCTGATGTCTGCTACCGGGACTGTTCTACGAGCTGATGTCAATGGTCAAATTGTCATGCGGGCATATCTTTCAGGCACGCCAGAATGTAAATTTGGCCTCAATGACCGGCTTTTACTAGACGGTGATAACTTATCTACTCTCCCATCAGGGAACCGTATGGGAACCAAAGCTACAAAAGCAGCTGCGGGAAGTGTGACGCTCGAAGATTGTCAATTTCATCAATGCGTTAAATTGGGAAAATTCGATACAGATCGAATTATTTCATTCATCCCACCTGATGGCGAATTCGAGCTTATGCACTACCGTGCGACAGAGAATGTGAATCTTCCCTTTAAAGTTCAAGCCATTGTGAATGAAATTGGCAAGACAAAAGTCGAGTATAGTATTGCGGTCCGTGCTAACTATGGAGCCAACCTTTTTGCATCTAACGTTATTGTACGGGTTCCCACTCCCCTCAATACCGCGCGTATAAATGAGCGATGTACCCAAGGTAAAGCTAAATATGAGCCGAGCGAAAATAATATTGTTTGGAAAATTCCTCGATTCTCGGGACAAAATGAATTCGTACTGAGTGCTGAGGCAGTTCTTACGAGTATGACCAATCAAAAAACTTGGTCACGACCGCCATTAAACCTTAGCTTCAGTCTACTTATGTTTACAAGTTCGGGCTTATTAGTGCGATACTTGAAGGTCTTTGAGAAAAGTAACTATAGTAGCGTAAAGTGGGTACGATATATGACTCGGGCAGGGAGTTATGAGATAAGGTGCACAAGTTTTTTATCCAGTATAATTTAACAGGCTAACCAAATTCAGGTTTTGATTAAATCGTCATCTGGGTATTCTAGGATAAGCATAGCAAAGGCGTTTGGGTCCATACGTGGGTATTTAACTAGAGCTCTGCGAATAAGAGACTCTCTTTGAATGATTTCAGAAGAATTTTTCAAGCAAAAAACTAATATTTAAAACCTAGTATTCAGTCGTAATGTTCCCTTCTAATTTGACTCAATTGGAGTTTATGTTATGAAAAATACCTCTAGGAGTAGCAAAACTACGAAAGCATTCAGACGTTAAATGGGGTAGTGGCAATATGTATATCTACATGTAACTTTAAGAAGGATCATACATGTACTCGATGGTGGCCGGGAGAGACTGATTACGCGATTTGCTGTCCATTCTGGAGACATATAATACACTCATAACTTTTTAATCCGAATATTCCTCATACTAATTGATTTTATCGTAAATAAAGACTCGTAAGTACTAAACACAATTGTTCACAGTCGATTGGACTAAATTTTGTTGCTAATTAAGTTAACTGTACAGCGACATACGAAGCTTCGACTGTGTTTTCCGAGATCGAATTTTCAGTTCCTCAGGGACACAAAATATTGCAGCTCTGTCGAAAGTAAGCTTCATTGCTCTAAATCATAGTCGTTAATATCCTAATAAAGTTTCCCGAAGATTAGTGCTGATTTAGAAAAGAAGAAACTCTCGGGATAAGCGAAGAATTGTTCACGGCATAGCGCATGGGATTTATTAAGCCACCAAATTAAGTATTGGCAAGTTTACAGGCGTCTATTAGCATCATCATTCCGCCGCAAATGGTAAACAAAGTTCTTTGAAAGCCGGGATTAGAATACTAATAGTGTCGATGCCGCGACGAATTAAGGGATGGTACTAACATACAGTTCACTCTAAGTGCAAACTTCTTGTGGCCGAAAATACTGGCACTCAGAGGAAGTGATTTGGCATTAAGAGAAACGAAATCCCATAATGTTTGCAGATTTGCAGATTTGTCGATGTTTTGTAGCTACATTATATGACTAAAATATAATCATGACGAAATGAATTTATGCAACTCGAGAAGGGAAATATAATTAAAACTGCGAAAAAAGCGTCAATGCTCTGTAGTTGGCCTCCTTGAGCTCTTCTCGTTTTGGCCCAAGCTATCATCTCTTTGAGAATTGGAGATGAGGAACCAATTGTTCTCGTAGCATTCTCCTCAATCACCATAAGCTTCAGCTCCAAGTTGAGGATTTTTCGACGCTAGTGGGCATTTTAGTTGATGTTTCTGTAAATTTAACGAAGCAATCATTAATCTTATCCAAAAACAGATAAAACAAGAGTTGATATCGATCTGTGAAAAAAAAACCGAAGAAAGTGTGTCTCTCCTTTAATTCCGCTCTGTCCCCAGGGATAACCTCTGACTCCCCCAAAAGTGAAACAGGGACGTCTAGGCTCGTCCCACTGTCACCCGAGACTGCCATAGTCCCCGAATTTTAACGAGCAAATCATCGAGCTAAGTCTACTTAAGGTATGTCTAAGGGAATGGGACGCTAATCACAGCAGATCGTTTGTTTTTCTTACCTGTGAGCTCTTTGCAGCAATCACTTAAAGGAAGAATCAAGCGGGAAAAAACTATCTCCTCGCATCTTCGACGCGTCTCGCGTACATGTACCTTCGTAAGTTGCAAATTCATGTTTTTGTTTGCAATTTACAGTTTTTACAGTTATGGTGATTCTGCACTTACGCGAGTTGCATTTAGATAGAGTGTACTGTATATATCAAAGATAATCATGCCCTTGTTGAGTATGCCTTGATTGAGGTCTTCCATAGAACAATTGTGAGTTTCCTTTCTAGCCAGAAGGTGAAGTAATACACCATCCAGGCTGTTCTTTCGAGTAAAATCTGAGTATCCAAGGCACATGCTCCACTTATAACGTGAGAAACCTGGTTCGAATCCAGTACGACCCTTTCAAATATTGCGGCTGGTCATGTATGTGACCATGATGAAGGTGCGCCGGGTATCAAAAGATGGCTGAAATACGTTTTTCCTTTGCCTCCTCGCGGTCTCGGGACAAATCGAAAGTCGTGACAAAATGTCAGAAAATTCCAGGTGTAGAGTTTAGACTGCAAAGTAACTTATCCTCACTACTTAATAGCGTTTCAAACGTGAAAAGTCGAATTATTGGTGTGACTAGGGTGGGTTTCTTGGCCAATGGAGTCGGGAAAAAGGGTTCGGACGACTGACAGTTTGATCAAATGAGCTTTTTACTTTGCTGTCAACGAGCTTTGTATTCACCCGACATAGATAGCATATATTGAATATGACGAGGGCTCTATAACTATCATTATAGCATTCGGTGCCCTTCATTCCTCCTCTTGCCTATTTCAAAGCTGCCAATCTTTCTGAAAGATGGCGTTATTGAAAGGTGCGAGCCTTAGAGGGTGAGATGGATAGACCTAGCTCTAATTTGAAAAGATATTGGCTCAATCTTAGCCCTAAAGAATCTCCTATGAGAGCTGGAGATTTGTAGGGGACGCCACGTTCAGGTGTTGACTCTTCGATCCCCTCCTAAAATAATTAGTTGGGCTGCTTTAGATTCTTTACGCGTTGTCCCATCTCTGCCTTTTTCTAACTCATTAGATGTCATCACTCAAAGCCAGGCGCCTTACGGCCCATTTTACCATCAATCATTGATGACAACTGCAGGAACGCATTTCATCCGCCTTTGGTTGTGTGATATACCTTCATCATAGCCGCATATATAATATGTCGAAGGGCCTGGATTCGAACCAGCTTTCTCATATCTCAAGTGGGACATGTGCCTCGGATACCCAGAACCGAACTAGGAGAACAGCCCAGATAGTGCACTGCCCTACCATTTAACTATCTGTCTTCACTTGCTAGGACGTAGGATAGTACATATTAGAGTCTCTGTTCGTCTATTTGTGCTAATCTGTGATCACTGTCGTCTCTTGCCCTTCACTTGTAATCATGACACCATCGCCTTCGGCTCTTGTCCTCCCAGTTACTGGCCCTCTTGCTCATAACTCTCTGTCCTCTCTTGCTTTGCGTTTTCTCACTTCGGCGCCCGAAAATACTAGGGCTAACTTGACTTCTAGTCAAACAATCCTAGAATATTCAGATATCCAGGCACTGTTCTTCTGGCGTTGACCAATCATGCACGTACTCTTGTAGCCTTATTTTCAGTTGCAATCATTTACGACTAAGTCGTTGATTACCGTATTGTCGTTGGGGAACCATAGAGAGATCCATCTCGTGACGCAGTTGAGGAAAGATAGTTGCACAACTCAACTATTATCAGACTAACTTGCGCAGAGAAAGATAAAGATTTCTCTTCCTTAATGGACCTTTACATGATGAAATCGTGGCTAGCGGACCCTTGAAATGCATAAAATACATCATGTATTGGGTAATGATGAGAAGGAGACAGGAGTTGAGTACATTTACCTCGCTTATTAATAGAATAGTTTAAGCAGTAATTAAGTCGAAGTACCTCACTATCCGTCCCTATGTCGGCCAACATGCATTAGCTCCATTAGTTTGGCTATTTTGTATAAGATCTTCCGACCAATAGGACTCAATAAGAGCCCAACTTATCAATTTAAAGGCGTCACTCGATAAAAATCAGCGGTTTACTCCTGCCAACTTGTCTATCAACGCTTTACCCGATTGAGAATCGACGCATGTGACTTCCCAATGTGACCAATATCAATCAAAATCACCTTACGAATTTTCCCAGTCGAAAATATTAAAAACTTTATTTCTCGGAAAAACATGCCATATCGGGCATCGATTTCCATTGAAAGACTCCCCTTTTTGCTCCACTAGACACAACCTACCCTGGAGATACAGTATAATACAGATTCATGTTTCATCCGGTTAATCTAATGGGAATCGGTTAGCTTGGACAGGAATAGTACATGTAGATATACAGCGAGCTCTTGGCTACTCTTTAATGTGATGGCGCATCTGTTTTTACTCTGTTTTTTTTAAATCATATTGTATTCAGTCTATAAGCTATGACAAAAGATTTAAAAATACAGTATTTATAAATTAATGTACATACTCCACCAACACCTCTAGGCCCAGGTCATTAGAGCTCATAACTTTATTATGGACCTTGCCAGACTCCATGTGGAATAACCCATTTATTATCCATAATTCCCAAGCAATTAACTCCCAAATTACTCCCAAATTATTCAAATTATACCCTAAATGTTTTCATTTATTTATTTATTAAGTTTTAGATTATAATTAGACTTAATATTTTTTATTATTTCTGGAGTAATAATCACTTAGATACCTCAAGGTACCTAAGGAGTTTTTCCCTACCAACATTAGTATTAAATAATATTTTAAGATTTAGTGGTTCTATTCCTTCAAATTTCTTTTTCCTCTCTTTAGCGAATTGGGGGCAGTGTATCAGCAGGTGTTGCATATTTTGTTGGTTACCCGAGTGATTTCTTCGGTAACCATTTCGGCTGTCGTTGCCTTCGGGCCGAAGGGAGTGCTGATTGTCACCGGGACGGTGGCGATATTGAGGGCGACAA
>JAATOF010008700.1:0-14669 GCA_013170925.1 Podosphaera leucotricha
AGACCTAAAAGTGCATCGAGGCACACCATATGCCTTAGCAGCAGCACTTTGGCTAGAATAAATACCATCATTATAATCTTGGATGGCAGATTGAATATCAGACTCAAAGGTTTTCATTTTGAAGGATGTTGTGGAGGGATAATCGATATTCGGAAAATAAATTTTGTCAGTGAAGAGGTGGCGAAAGTTAGGGAGGGGTCTGAGCTTACATGTAATAATATCACCAGCAAACACGACTATTTCCCCCAAGCTTTGTATTAAGGCTCTCTAAAAAACTCCCTTATATTAAATATAATTAGAAAATATTTTTGAGAAATCACTGTCTACTTTCAGCTTGCCAGGGTCTTTGCATCTGGTGACCATTAAGACTTTTTTATCGTACCATTCTATCACGTAGCAGGACCTGTATTGATGCCGGACTTGGCCAGAAAATTTAGTTCTATTGATTATTTAACAAGTTTACAAATATCTGCAACAACCCTACACGTTTTGAAATTAATTTTCTCGGATTTTTTAAAGATGAGAAAGCCTTCACAAGGCTAGATTTCCTCCATCGCTCCCCCACTCGATAGTGGTAAGAAAGTAGAAGAAATATCAGAAATTTTGGGTTATCATCATTCCACAGTGGCTAGATAACGTAGGAAAACATGGGATCATACTTTACGGCCTCTGTGTGGACGACTACGAAAGCTAACATCTCGAGTCAAGCGAGCTCTGGCTCGTTTGGTGGCAAATTATGGGACCGAAACGGCAATCCGGGTGGCAAGAACAATAAATCAGGTAAGAGAAGATAAAGTTTTCAGAAACTCAGATAGACGTGCTTTAGGAGCTCGGTCTGAGGGCAGTTCAAAGGATGAAGAAACTAAAGCTGTCGATGACGCAGGAGAACTCCATTACCGTGGGCTTTTAGAGCAAGAGAAATGGACTCTTGGAGATAAAAAAAATGTCATTTGGCCTGATGAAAAGTAAACCAAAAGACTCAATAGCGATAGAATCCAACATGCCTGTTGTAAGGACCCGAGAAGCAGTCATTCAAGATATGCTCAAAGTTGGGTGCGCTTACGTGATGATTTCGGCTTGTATTTTTTGGCTTGGTGTTGGTGGAATGACTCGTGTAATCATTGATGATGATGACAACAGAGCAAGTTCAAAAAATACAATTAATTATCTAAATCTAGGGAAAGAATGTGAAGGTCACTTCCAATTTATAAATACAAGATTTTAACCTGCGATTTCTCATACCGTCAAAGGATTTGTCGTTCCCCGTCAACTGATTCCAAGTCCCCTCGTGTTTGACCTCCTGAATAGCCAATAGCCTTGCGTAGAATAGAATTGTAGAGTTCCCCTCGCTTAATTCTCACTTATCCTATTTAGACACGGGCCCATGTAGAGGTATAATTAGGAGATATCCCTGCAATTCTGGCGCAGCCAGTAATTATTTCTCGCGGGATGATCCCAAAACAGTTGCGACTCTCCAACGCCAAAAATGCAGTTATTTTTAGGGAACGGCTAACTAGTGAGTTCAAATATTGCTAATTCCACTCTACTTTTTTGTAACGGGAACAAACGGTTTTTCGTTGTTCCCGTTATGGAATTAAGCTTGTTCCGTAAGCCTTTTCACTAGCTGGAACACCCCTGTTTTCAGAACTACCACACTGAATAAACAAAATCGTGTGTTTCCGTTACGCACAACTGATGCCTCTGACCTAGATACAACACCTCACCCACCGTTGACCCTCCCTTGACGCGGAATTCACCTAATTCTGCCCCTCAAAACTCTTACCAACGCGTTAATAGAAAAGAATGCCCTGAGTTTTTAAAAACAACTTTTGTGATAAACAACTAAAAGAAATTCATCAAACCCTTGATGGGCAGCTATTTCTGTGATAACCTGTCGAAGCATACCCTCTACAAGAAAGCCTGTTATGGTTATTTGGAGTACAGAGGCTACAGTGCCGTAGTTGAGCTTGGTTTTGTTCAAACTGGCTCAGGATACGACTTGTAGCTGCCACACGAAGGCGTGCATTTTCTCGTACCTGTGCTCGTTGATTAGCTTGTTCGATCCTCCTTGTCTGAGAGAGGGGAATAAGTATGGGCAGCTGAAAGCTCGTGCCTGATCACCAAAAGCTGGTCGATTTATATGCCAGAAAAGTTGAAAATCGATTGGCGTCACAACTATAGATCATTGGCTGAGTCTATTCATTTATAGTGAGTTTTGGAGTTTGTACTACGGTTATCTCTATGGTATACTTTAAGTTTGTGCCAGCATAAGATCCTGTGTGCAGCCGTGAACAGACCCGTGCATAAAGCAGTAGAATTTCATGACTCTGTATGTGTTGCTTCATACCTCAGAAGATCATACTGTTGCCGTGGTTTGCTTAGGCCACTGTGGGAGTTGTGTCCAATGCAGTGACTAAACTTAGGATTTGTAAATACAATTGGGGTCGTGCTTGTCTTGAATCTAACGTCAAGATCTATCTCATTTATTTGGGAGGAAATAGAAAGACAACATGCATTTAAAACAGACCGCAAATATTTTGAAGATCTTGCAATCCAGTCCTACAGTCGACGACGGCCTCTTTCGATGCGAGAGGTTGTCGTAGTACCACAGTGAAAATGTTGATCAACAAATGCGGTAACAACAAAGTCTCTTCGTCGCCCAAACCATTGCCCTATTACGTAGGCCACTGCTTCATGTTCAGGGCTTTGAGTCATAGTATCTCATTAGTCGTTAGTATACATCAAGGTGAGGAAATTGAGTAAGTACCATCGTTGAAATGAATTCATTTTTCAGCTCTTGAATTGTATCGTCCTATTTTTCAATGGTTTTTGAGTCCATAGCGCAATGAATAGGTCGATTAAATTCCTCCCATCGATTTTCCGTCCCGAACGAAGATTTAAATTTGGCATATATATTTTTCATTGTATGCCATCGGCAAAGAGTTCTTTTCTAGTGCTCGGCTGGAGACCTTTGACCAATAGCATTAGTTAAATCTATTTCACAGTCCGTTACAGTGGAAGATGGCCATAGTGTGACACCTTCGTGGCGTGGGTATATATGACCTCGATTAGCCACTCTAACGCTCGATCTCAGTATAATTGGATCTCACGATCCAAAAAACAGAAAGCAATGGCAAAATAATTGCCATGATGATCCACCCCCATAAAATGGAGAAGCGGCATGTCATATTTATTCGTTCTGTATTTACAATCTATTGCCAAGATTTCAAAACGAAGTCTCGCACAAAGTACAGCTCTACAGACGGCAAAGAAGATCATTGCTATTCGACGCGAGGTATCTAGTTGATACCGGAAGTAAATCTACACACTTGTCTGACCTTGCTCCAAATTAATGATAAGGACTCGAGACGTTGGTTGGCCCTGTTTTCCTTCTCGAACGGCTTCAGCTCTAATATTGTATATATCTCTATGAGAGGCAGGTATAGTTAGGTCCTCCATTCGAAGAATCAAGTCAATCTTTTTCGGCCGGACTCCGGTTGAGAGTAACGCCCTAACATGGGTATTTCTCTCTGTGTCTAGCCGACGATACTCGATGAACGAGGAGCTGTGGCTTGCTCCATAATTGTGTGCGGATAGTTGAGGATCTCTGTGCTTGAGAGTCCACTGGCCATCAACACCCTCTCTTGCTTTTAGCAAAACCATACATCCTATTCAAAAAATTAGTTCAAGTTTACCCAAGAGGTTAAAGCTAGGCATACCAGTTTTCTGAGTTTGTCGCGAGCGTTGTCAAGAAGTATCATTCTCTGCATATCTGAACTTTGAAGTTCCTGAATACTTACACGCGATGAGACGTATTAGTCGACCGTTACGCCTGTCCAATTTTTGTTTGATAAAAGCATATCCGGCTTCTTTGGCATGCTGCTGGCAAGCCGAAAATAGAGCTTCGAATGACTCAAATTGGGCCTCGGCACACAGGGAGAGCGATTGAATATTTGACAATTAGATAAATTGAAAATTGAGTGACAAAATCAGAGAGTAGGTAACACTATTCAACATTTTAACAGGGGGCCATAGTGAAAGTGGAGCAACAATATTTTCTTTCCTTAATATTTTAAGTTAGGCTGGCTTTACCGCTTACGCTTTGGGAAAAGATTACCAAAGTTAGCGTTGCAGGGGGCTATTGGTATCACTGGCCATGTGTGGGGTATTCTACACGGCTCCACACTACAGATCTTTCTCTTTTTCATTGTCAGGAAGACACTTATTTCTCTTTCTGCCAACAACCTCTGGTATTCGAAATATTGACACTGTGATGCGTCTCCTTTCTTTTGTTCTCAAGATGATTAGAGCCCTCTAGACTGGCACAGAATATTTGTGGATTAGGTAAAACAACGAGCAGATGGCTCTGAAGGCCGTGTGTTGTGTCGGCGCGACGACGAAACAAACAAGACATCCCAGGCGCCAAAATGTCTAATCTTCAATCTAGTGATCGATTATCTTATTCAAATATTTTGATACCTATATATGTAAAGTCACAGTTGGAAATTTATCTCATGGTCCTGCCGGAAATAAGCATCATCTTTCTCTTGACTCGTGTGAAACCTGAATATATGTTGTCGATCAGATTTCCCTCTTACCTGTAGCTTGAATGATGCAACCTCACTTGTTTACATTCGTTTTGACATTAGTATTCAACACACTGCTCCTCACTCCCATCACAGCTTCTCATCTCGAAATTTTTAAGAGAAGTCCCAAAACTAGTCAAGGATACCGTTGCGGACAGAGGGTTTTCCGACTAGAATTACTTGAAGCCGTCACTACAGAAGCTGAAAAAATCATTAGACAGTCCAATTATGGTTCCCTGCCAATCGACTCAACTTATCCTAGAATGTATGTGGGGCCCTTACAATTTACTGAAGATAGCAGTATTCTATGGATGTGGCCTTTCTCAATGATAGCACAGAGCTCATCAGAAGCTGGTAAGCAAAAGAACAATTACTATCACCCATGTGAAATACTGAGGATCCGTTATGGAATTCAGAAGCCTATTATCTCATTCTCGGAACTGGCCTAGGAATTGGCCCCGCGAAGATTGTTGGTGTCATTAGGCAAAAAGATACACAAGTAAAATGCATCAAGGAACTAAATCTATCTGATATGATTGACAGCAATTTTGCCTTCGGCTACCGGTGTCCTCTTTCAGTTTACTCGTTCGAAACTATATCAAAAGCCGTCCAGAAGGCAAAAAAAGCCCACCTCGATAGGTCGACCTCGTCCGTAGAATCTAAATACCCAAGCTATTTCCTCGGCTCAACTACTTTTGAGGAAGAAGAGGTTGCCTGGTCGTGGCCTCTTTCTCATGGAGGGATATCTAAAAATAGAGGTACATACACTATTCCTTCAATCCAGAAAAGAACTCACATGATAAGCCTTTCCGTTTGAAACATGCAAGTAGGCTAATGCATGTATTGTATTTTCATGTTATAGTTGCCATATCAATTATTATGAACCAACAGTTTGAATTGTTGGGTGTGATATACGAAAAGACTGGTTACCAAAGATGCATTTTAACAGTACACCATCGGGTCAACCCCAAATTCATCGGTCCACCATTCGAAAAGTCTGTTGGCGACGCGATTTTCGAGAACGTTGACGCATTTAAATGTAACGATGAAAATATGATAATGTCTAGTCAGGTCTTGTATGCTGCTTCTGACATCCCACGAAAACTTGCGGAAAAGAAATTTGTACGTTCTTCATGGTATCCTCTACCTTATGAATTTCCATCCAGTGGTACACCTCAGAAACTCTACAGATGGCCTTTAAGGCTAGATAACTCAGGGCGATATCAACCGTTTAGCAGATTTAGTACGTGTAACCAATTTCAAAACCGTAGAGTATCTTCCTTTCTAAGACTAACAGCATCTAGAGCTTGGTGAGAAACTTTTTGTAGTCATCGATGACTTTTTGGATGTCTACGGGGTAATTATCAACCTTCAAGGCGGTACATTTATGGATTGTCCCAGGGAAAATGTACCGAGGACGATTTTTTTAAAATCATTTAGACATCAGCGTAGTGAATCTTAGTGGATAAGAGGGCTAGCAATAATGGAAGGTTGCTTCTATGATTGTTAGATAATGTAAATCGTAATTTTAACCTAATACATACGTCGCTTCACCCTGTAGCTGCGCAGTTGAATCCAGTCCTCGTAAGCAACTTCAGAAATCAACCTCATACCCATAAATTTGAAATATATCATGAAATATTTGTCTATGCAATTATCATGCCTACTTACTTGAGAATGATATTTAAGGTGTATAAATCTCTTCCCAGCATACGAAAACTATACCCAACTGGTAGAATGCATGTGAACGCTTACTCACAAGTAAAGGCTGTTCGTTATGCCATGACTGGGTCCAGTTCGCCAGCATCACTCACTTATGTTCTTTCCTCCGATGGATAGAGGAAACTTGGATGGTATAATGCCAGACAATAATCTCGACTTCAGCTTTTGGAGCACGACAAATCGGATTCACAAGCTCGAATCGATTCTAAGCGCTGAACTGTAGCTGAGATTATTTGAACGAAGAACTTTTCATTGCGTCTTCAAGTTTGTGAGACATAGACAGCGGCTGCCGAGTTGCCGCTGTCTCATGAAGGATAGAGAGAGGCCAATGAGCGAGCGATTCAACAGTTTGTACATGTATGTCTGTCTTTCTGGAATACTTGAGGCTGGCAGGATATAATTTTCCCAAAAAATACGCAGAGTTGCGCATGTGTTGTGTGCGTGTGGGATGGGCACATCTGTCTTGGAATCCATCTCCATAAACGCCTCGATCAGTGGTGGCTTTGGGGGTCAATTTAGTGGGTGATCTTAAATTCTCGCGGCGGGTGCAGAAAACTTGGTCGCTGGTGCCACGGAACTGCAGGCACGGACCATGCGACTCCGCTTAAGCATTAACTATCATGCGTGATTCATTCATGTTCGCCGCTCGTGATATCGGTACTGGTTGCCCAGGAAACACACATGATCCTCCACTCATGATGTAACAAACAACCTGCAATGCAAAGCCATACGTTGAAGCGCAGCACCCTTCACGCAGCGCATGCTCGACAGATACGGTCAAAGTTGGACAAAAAGTGAGGAGATAAGTCCAAGGGCCTATCATTCGTCCTACCTTATGTCGGCCGACGTGCATTAGTTCTAATAGTTGGGCTAGTTTGTATAAGATCGTCCGACCAATAAAACTCAATGTGAGCCCAATTTCTAAATTCAAAGGTGTCATCCGGTAAAATCAGTATTAAGGCTTTATTTACCCTATTAAGAATAAGCACATGTGACTTCTCAAATTGATTCTCATCTAATTCCAAGAATATTCATTTACAAGCACTTACAGCTCATTTTTTTTTAAAATAAATTAGGTTATACATAGATCTGAATGAAGCGTTTTCGATATGATTTAAAGATCAAATTCAAGTCACAAGTGCTGATTCGTAACCGGGAAAAGCGTTGAAACCCTTTTTGGGTAGGAATTGTGCTGCTGGGTTTTTAAGACATTACACCCGCTAGATTCTAAAACATTCTCGAGCAGTGGAGAGTGCTGTGAAAATTAGGCTATTAATTACAGGAACTAATGCACGTTGGCCGACACAGAGTAGGACGGATGACAGGTACTTCGATATGAAGAAAAGAAAGAAAGAAAGAAAACGTTTCGTGGCTTGCAGATTTAGGGATATTTTGGTATGAAGCTCGGCATGTTTCTGATGGCTTGCGGTTTTGGATATGTGCATCATTCTTTTACATCTTCTTGGATTTGATGATGTGTGCATCTAACTATCACAACAGAATTTGGCGCAGGCTTAAATAAAATCTAGGTGTAATCTATTTTCGCTCTTTAATATTGAAGACACCAGACGTTCTAGGCCAGATTTCTTGTTCATTCTCGCTAACAATTCCTTTGACCCAATATTATTTTTGAAGATTCGTTTACATGTAAGTACAGGAAATATTTGAAATCGAGCAGTTTCGCATTATTCTAGTCGTGATCATCTCTTGCAGTTTAACACTATACCGTGATTTCATTTCCATTAAAACTCGTATATGCTAAAATTAGTAAACGCCAATCGTTCATTAAGCCCAAATAGGTAAGATCAAATCTAAAATATTAAGTAAATGGCGGGCCACACGCCTGAGACCTGATTAAAAAGTCATGTGCAAGGATCATAGAAAAACACTTCTGGAACTTCCACTAATGCCCAGTTTAAAGCGTCGTAACCCACCAGAACTATTCTTAATAGCTTCCCTTCCGCACGTTATACCTTCAGAAAGCCCCGAATTGTTTAACTTTGTAACTAGTTCCTCCCTTCCTGCCCCCCTGCCTATCACGTAACCAGCACCGAATCCAACCACACTTATGAGCACCAGCACACCAGCTGACATTGCCCATGTAAACAAGGTTGGAGGGAATAGTGTATCATGCTGGTTAACTTTGTTCTTTTTTGAACGCCACATCTTTTCAACAGAAGTTACTTTTCGCTTTTTTTGACCTACGAGAGCTTCATCTGAACCGCAGTTACTAGTTAGAGTGGAATCGGAAGAACTTTGCCCTTGAACGTGTGGCTCGGGTAAATCAGAAGCCATAAATTCAGTTTCCGATACGAGTCGCAAGCCAATTGGCTCGTTAAAATTCCGATTCGTTCCTACCGTTGTCGTCTCTCTTTTTGGAAGGCTCCTGGCAGTAGCAGCACCAATAGACAGTAGAGTTGTGAGAGAAGCACGCAAGGCAGCGTCATGATCGGCAGGGCTATGGTATGATTGATGACTGGGGGTATTCTGAGCGCGATATGAGTGTCGGGCGTTCGGGAAGCTATTATCTGGAGTATGGTAGCGCTGGGTTGAAGGTGGATGTGAGAAAGCATTAGGTTGAGGGGTGAACATCTGACTAAAGTTTGCATGTTGCATGCGAGAAGTGATGGTTTTATCTCTATCGGAGTCTGATTCGGCATCATATGTGGGTGGAGTTTCAGATGGCATATCTGGTGTGAGTTGCTCGTTTGAGCTTGTCAAAATATTTTCTTCATCACTATCGCTCTCTTCATACTCTTCATGGCTACTGGTGCTCTGGACTCCATTTGTACTAAAAAATGGTATGGCTGGGTGTCTTCGACGTCTACGAGCGTCAGAGAGGGAACTTTGTTGGACTCGAAGACCCGTCGTTACTATCTCATTACCAGTCAGAGAGTGTGAAGAGGAGGCTGGCTGGATTGAAATATCGACCCAAGACTCTGTAGCTGTTAGCTATCGTCATTTATTTTCATTATTACTATGGGTTTCTATACCATCACCCCGCAAACGCTGGGCTCCTGTAGACCTTGCCATTTGATAAGTACTAGAATTTATAAAATTATGGCTGTAGAACTTGTCGATTGCTTTAGTTTGATGAACGATGATGAGCTTTCTGGTCCTCGAAATATAATTGAACCTGTAGCAATAGTTGTTATCTGGTTATGCCGCCTTCATCGTAAAAAAATCACCAGCAACAACTAAACAGCGATAAAGTGACCCACCTAAGAAAGATACATGTATATAGAGTATGTACGAGGATGGAGATAGATAGAAATGGTGCCGGCGAATGCTGCGGTTGATAGCAAATAAGGACTCCTGTTTCACTAGCTTCAAGCAGGCCTTCTCAGCGCATAAAGCAATGTATGATGAAGCAGTTTTAGAAAAAAAGATTCTCTGCTAAATCTTCGACGTGAAGATGATTCAGTCATTAGTGATATGTTGTTCTGCCTTATCTCAGCCACCCACTCCACCGAACTAGCTATCGGATAGCTTAGTCATACGTATAATTTGTTTCAATGCAAAAGGCATGTAACGTGGCTTATCAGCTAGCCCGCCGTACATAATTAGTAATAAGCCAGTCGGAAACTTTTGATACATCTCCCAACTTTAATCCACTTCTAAACATGAATAAATTTCAAAAGTCGATTTTTCTTTCCTTGAAACCAGTTCTTCAAGGTCAGCTCTACAATTATTTAACTTATTTTGAGTACTGAGCGCCCACGTTAAGTTGACCTGAAATAGAAAACTTTTGGCGGTGAACGCGCTATTTCTATGATACAAGTTGATTGGCTACTCTTGTACTATGTCTGATCTTAAAGTTCTGTACATTTATAATTTGTATTACGCTGGGAATTTGAACATTATTTATTCAGCTTAAAGTTATGAAGTATGTATGTAAGCTGGAACCAAATATCCTCCCTAATAGCCGGTTCCCCTCCTACTGTGTTTTCGCTTATAGTCGGGAAAAGCTTACGGGGGAGGGAAATCGGCTATTCAATGGTTAATTAAAGAATTATTTACATTCTACACACATTCTCGCATTATATGACCAGCCTTACTACATTTATTACGCTAATTACCTCATCGCACTTTGGGTTCTAAGTAGATCGACACCTCACCATCTTAGGTTGTCTCAGCAGACTGCCGCTTCCTGCTTCTCTTTTCTTTTCTCCTTAATTATGGCTTTGGATTCTTCGTTGCTAAGCGCTTCTCCAAGCTGCATTTGTTGTTATTTAGCTCTTCGTCGTTTAAAAAGTGCCAAGTTTGCCTCTTCAAATACTCGCACACGCTCACTCAGATGAGTAATTTTAACTACAAATTCTCGTGAGCTCTTACCTAATCGATCAGTATCTTACAGGATGGGTGTAAAAGAGCTGTCTTGATGTTTAGAGATATGATTCTTGCTACAATTACAATGTAGCTTACTTTATCAAGCACTGTAGGGTATTCTTGTCCCCCCCGATCACTGGGAGAATAAGGAACTCAGAAATAATAGGCTCAAGATTCTAAGGAGAAACACCAGCTCCTTTGAAGGTCGATTTGATTTTGTCTTCTGTAAATACTTTATTGTACATCACCTTGAATGCAACGAAGAAATCAAACTTGGGTTTTATGATTCATCATAATTTCAGAGACAAACACAGTGCGATGTTTAGTGGCCATAAAAGATGGAACGAATGGGGTGGCATGCTTACGGTGATAAGATTATTTTCTCAGCAGCACTGGTCAAACTTCGCAGAAATCTGGCTCTCAAGACCGTTTGTTAGTAGCATTCTGTATCTGCCTTCTGTCTGTTGCTTGGTTTGCTTATGAAAATGTTTAACCCGCTTCATGTTCGTTTCTTTCTCTGTTCTTCCATTCAATGTAGGCTTAATTATATGGAGCTGGACCCAGTGTTATTAACGGTCTACTATTGGGAGAAGCAAGTGAAATATTCTGAAATATTAGCGCTAAGGTACCGGCATATCGATCACTTTGGTAGAGCATCGCCTTCACTATTAAATCACATAACTAACAACAACAAAAGCACTTCAATATGGACAACGGTCAGCCTCGCCAACAATAATCAATCGCTGATTTGAATTCCAGGTATTCCCTGTGCCTTAGTGTAGCTGTTATAATTTCCAAACTGGAAGGTCGCACCGGAAATAGCTTAATACTGATTAATATCTGCATCGTGCCATCTTCCAATTACCAAAGATGACTATGAAGTGATCAAATGCGAATTTATGAGTCTTCTTCTGGAGCTTTCCGGGATAATAAAAGGAAGACTTATTACCTATGAATATGTATAAGTTTGCTCGTCAATTATTCTCTCGACTTAATTAAGCTCAACAGGGTCCATGAGAAACTTCTTCCCTCGTAATTCATCAATGAGAGAACGGGTATCGTCGATAGCTTAACCCTTCATTTATATTCGGTGCCGACGGATGTTCGCACATCCAGAATAGCTAGGAAGAGAAGCATGTTGATCAAACATCATTGTCCATAACTTAAGCAATCGACCAATTCCTCTTATTTAACAACACAACTCTCTGAATGACTCATCTAACCGTCATCACATCTTTCCCCTGATAACATCGATTCATTCACTCAGAGATCGTCCACGGACGACAGACAGTAAATGGTAAAAAATCTACGAACGTTAAAAATATTGATATGGGGGATCAATTACTGTCTGGAAAAATAAGAGTATCACCATGTGCAATACTACATTCAAATTTTGTAGAACGCTAATCAAAATTTATACAGTAATACATGAGGCTCGATGGGGAAATAGTGAAAATAGAGAATTTACAACACTTTATGGCCGCCTTTTTACTCCTGGATAGCTCAAAGTTACATGAGATGCGGGAGAGCGATCAACAACCCAAAGACTCTTAAGAAATAGCCTCGATCCAAAACAACCAAAGTTAGAGCTATGAAAAAAGCTCACGATCGAGTGACAATCAAGGTGAGAAAAAAGACAAGGCTGGAAAGCAAAGTAGCAAATGATTTAATAGATATTCGGACGGAAGAAGTAAAAGCAGCCAGTCCAAAAAGCTCTTGAAACTGCTCGTGTGCAACATCGCGAAGCATAGCTGGGTTAATGCTACTGCTTTATTCATTTATGAATAATCGAAGCACTAATACGGATTTCCTTTACCTGGTAAATTGGGTAAGTTAAATTTGAACTAGTTGATTATGATCGATTCTTGCTTTATCATCACAATTGCTTTACGATTGTTGTTAACTAAACAGTGATGGGCCTGACGAAAAGTTAGAAAACCACCCATCGATCTCGTTTGAGACTTATGCCGTATGATACGGCTGATCGGCACCTATCTGAGAGCATCGACAACTCAAGTGAAAAAAATCTATGCCATGTTTCAAGAAGATAAGTAAAGATAAAGACGATAATAAGCAACAAGCATATTATATTCCCATCCGAACTACGTTATGTCTAAGCCGACTACTTTGAAGTGAAACTAAATAGCCGTTAATACAGATCTGATGACTATACTAATCTCTTTCAGTCACTACGACTCTACATAATAGAACATAAAATGCTAAAAATAACCATTTGGTATGAGCATATTCTAGATTTTAACTCATCAGAAGAGCAGTCAAAGTATAGCTTCGGTGCTCAGCACTTCAACCCTAACTTTCGTTCAGAACACCCTAAGCCCTCTCTATCTTCTTGGTTGTCATCCAACTGCTCTATCTATGTGGAGCCTTCTTCCCTCAAACCTATAAATGTTAATATCGCTGCGCAATGAATATGGGCAATAGAACGCACTTTTGTTCGTTCATAGCAGCGATAGCGGCATCTGCATACTGTGCCTTTAAATAACGAACATGCCCAAATCCACGACTCTTGCCCGTTTCAGGGGACTTTTCGATTTTCTGTGATAAAAATTTATTAAATTCTGGTCAGTGCAGTTTAAGAAAGACCTACAGCCTCAAGGATTTCACCGAATTCTCTGAATTTCGCCCAAAATGATTCATCTTCGGTGGTATACGAAAGACCTCTATTTCAATTTTTAGTAATTAAGGCAGGATTCAGAAGTGTCCTATATACCCGACTAGAATTTTTGCCATTATATTGAAAATTGAAAAAGGGTTTTTGTAGCTGTGAATTTCGTATTGTGCCAAGATGTAAAGTCATGCAGATGCAGATTTGCGAGACAAACGGGGAAGAAGAGTGAGATTCATATAGAAACGTCGCCCGTGGTACTTCGTAAACCACCATGTCGTCTCACGAAAGTACGTTGTAAGATGGGAAAGCGACGTGGCAGCCGTCTACCTAAAGGCTTACCTCTAGGATCATACTTATTGGATCAGCTATAGATGAATAGATGAGACAAATTAATTTTTGATCTAATACTCACTTTTCAGGAGCATATAAAAAGTCATTAAACTATATATTCATAACTAATCGGAGGTGTAAACGAAAAAGAGCTCCGGTTTAGAAGTTTTTCATGTTTACCGCTACTTGCTACAGTCCATTACTGCTCGTTATTTGACTCATCTTTGCAGAAATAAATGAATTATCAAAGACCCAGATATCTTGTGGGCAGTCAGTCGTCCTTGTTCTTTTACGGGTCTGGGTAGGAAATATTGGTACACGTAGCAAGAGCTTGTTAGCCGCTGGCTCATCGTGACAACATGTTCCGCGTCAACAGCGCCCGTGTGCGCCCAAGGGTTCCTTGCAAAAAACAGGATGTATTAGGATTATCCAGCAGATGTGAGAACATGCACATCCTGCGACAGTATTCAACTGCAACCGAAAGCAGATGGAAGATTGCAGATATCTGGCGCCCAGCGCTCGAGTGGTTAGATGTGTTCAGATTTGCTGACAAATGAAATATTCCACGTCGACCTTCACAATCGTATTGTTTAGTAACATGTATTACGTGGAATGCAGCCAAATTTTACAAAGACATGACGACCGGCAGAACAAGAATGAGTCTTAGGGGAACGCCCTCTTCAATCCATCGGAACCTTAAAAGGACTCAAAGCAGTATCGCAACTCAAATTAGGAGCGAGCATATCGGGCTCCGATCCTATTTGCATCGAAGAAAAGTCCCCGGAGTAGATAATCCTTGTTGTCCATGTGGGTACCCCACCCAAAACGCCAACACGTGATTATGGCCTGCCTACGCTGGGTCGAGGGAAGAGCAGATCTCTGGAGGAAAGCTAAAGACCGGTCATTCGCGGTAATGGTGAATAGCCCTGAAGATATGAGGAGAAATCACGCAGTGGATCTTAGACCAGGGACGCCTAGAACAATTCAGGCTAGCTGAGGTGGTAGAGAAAGCAACTGAAGGAAAGACATCGGAGCCAAGAGGGCGAGTTTACTGACGTGAGGGTATCTGCACT
>JAATOF010008704.1:0-12292 GCA_013170925.1 Podosphaera leucotricha
AGAGGTCTTGAGTCCCCGTTCATTTGAAGGATTCGGGTCACCATTTCTCGAGCACGCGGATGAGAGGGAGGCTGAGCACGTGAATCCTCTTCGAGAATCCACTCTACAACGTATTCCTCTTGCTCAGGAGATAATCGCTGTTGATTTGAGTGAGCTATCGTATGTGAATGATCCCCCCGTATCCGACCTCTTAAAGTGGACCGAGGAACACCGTATGCTTTAGCAACCACTCGCTCGCTCTTACAAGACCCAGAATTAATTTCACTGATGGCATCTTGTATCGCAGATTCTTTAGAACCCATTTTAGGAGCACAGCGTTGATATTATTCAGTTTTTAATGAAATTTCAATAGTTGGTTAAAGTGGACGGGAACTATATAGCCCAGCGTACTCCAGAGTGAATGAGAGTCACATAAGACGATGCAATCTCTCAAAAGGAAGGGTGAATGTGTCAACTGTGCACATAGTCGACTGAGGTGAAATAATCACAACTGAGACTGCTATCAGCATCTGGGCGACAGCAGTGATATTTAAGGGACGAAGCCTAAACTTCGTAGTTCCCTCTAATCTCCAGCCTACTGATTAAATATTATTACCTCGAAAAATAGCTGGACTTGACCGATTTTTTGACCAGAGATAGCTCAGGAAGATTATCGGCCTTTAGAACTTTGCGTACATGGTTCTCATTTTGGTGTTAGTTTATGTGGGCATCTTATCGAAATGAGGTAGCATTTACTACTTCCCTGTGTAGACAGCACAGATTATATAATCTGCAGGCTTTGCTCGGCTCAAAGTGAGCCGGTTCAGATTAAAGGCGGATAGCGCGCAGCTACTCTGTTCCCCTTCGCTCGCCGGAAAGGTCTACAGAACCCATTTCCGCCACCCTCGCCACAGTCACGCCCACGAACACCCGAACCAGCGTCAAAAAGCGCCACTTTGATGCGATACTTACTCATAGGAGGCCAGCGAATGTACATGCAGCAACTCAGGTCTTACGAGACAATCATGAGCTCTCGTGAGGTACAGCTTTAGTCATGCGCAGAACGGCGAAAGCAATCGGAATGCTTCAGGCGCAACTGGCCGAGGAAAAGGTGACAAATCACGCTCTCGGTCTTCAAAATGAACGGTTATCTAATATAAGAGGAGAAAGAAGGTCCCCGTACATTCAAATACTCAATTTTCTAACATAGAAGAAATTAAAAGGGCTCAAGAGGAAACAAGGGTAGCATCGACGACTGAAGCAGTAAGGTAAGCAGGGTACGACATGTCAACGCAGCTTCTAGGAGAGCTGAGATTTCTTCAGATCAAGGGCAGGCCTATTCTTTTAAAGATTGTCTATTTGAATTTGAGATTCAGATTTAATATTCTAGACTAAAATAATAATTCTCCAACCGTAAATTTTTAAATCACGTGGACGGAAATGTGGTATGCCGACTTAAAACCAATGCCCCGCCACCTTTCGCAATTTCATAACTACTCACAAAGAACTATTCATCTATTCATGTTTCTTATACTCAATCTCGAGTTCTTGATATAAAAATCCCACGTAACAAGCGGCTTCCGTTTTCATGGGCCTTGATTGGATTGCGGTGGCGCGTAGGTCTCAGAATTTCTTCTGGCCACGCTCAATCTCTTGAAGATTAAAAAGATTATAACTTGTGCATACAACTTTATTACGGGAGACGGCAAATTACCCCAGAATTGGGGCCACTACAGTACACATGTACATGAAAATTGTTGAAAGAGATTTCCCTTGAATAGTTGGCTTGAGAAAAATAAAAATATTACAAAATAGAAGTCATCTCTCTCATCACGTAATCTGTCTAAAGATTTCCAAACTATTAGTCGGCCTGACCACCGCATTAGGCAATAAAAAGTCATAACTACCGCAATGATAAATTTTTGAAAATATCAAGAGCCAGCGAGCAAAAACAGAATGTCATTCATCATGATAAAAATGATTTCTGACAAGATGAAATGAGCGAAGCGATCATACCTGATCCTCTAAATTGCTTTTTCTCTGGGCCCAGTAAGCTTCTCAAATTTGTCGAAACTCATAATGAATGTGCCCCGACCGGCCGTCAAGCTGCGAAGTTGTCGTAAATATCCAACCATCTCCTTTAATGGCACTTTTGCTGCGACATGTCGCCGTTGACCATGATCATTGGCTTGACCACCGCTATTATCAGAAAAAGGATCACGAGGGACATAAAATTTTTCAGGGTCGATAGCTGGCAACTCCAAGACTTCACCCTCGGGATTTTCGTTTTCTAATGACGTTACTTGCCCGCCACGAGCCGCAGAGATATCGTGCACAATATTTCCAAGAGATGCATCGTCACAAGATATGACAACATTCATGATGGGCTCCATAATAGCAACCTGACCTTTTGATAACGATTCTTTCAGCGCATCCCGTACAGCTAGTCGTGCAACTGATGAAAGAGCAGCAGGAGATGTTTCTTTTCCAAAAAAGTCAGTTATAGCGTCAAACTTGATAGTTACATGTGAATTATACAGTGGAAAAGAGCGAAGAGGTCCCCGTGCAAGCGCTGCAACTGCACCATTTACTAAAGATGAATAAATAACGGCATGCGACATGCCAAGGGATTGTGTTTGATGAGTTTCAAGGTTATCTTTCAATCCAGAAATTTGAATCGTAATTAAATTTTTGTCACGATTAACTGTGTTTTCTGGCAAGTCTTTCGTCAAACTCAAATCTTGACTGATTGGTTTGACGTTGGCTTCGCATGCAGCTTTTCCTTTTTTACCTGCTACCTCTCGATCAAAATTGACTCGATGTTCCAGAGTAGGTGATAAAACACATTCTCGGTAGCTGATTTCAATGTTTCCCATAGATGCTTGTGCCTTGAAGTCGTTTACAAGTCGATCTCGAGCAATCTCCAGGTGTAATTCGCCCATCCCACTCAAAAGCATCTGCCCAGAGTCTTCATCAACATTAACGTGAAGGCTCGGATCTTCTCTCAGCATGAGTGTTAATATATTGGCCACATTTTTCTCTTCACTTAGACTATGAGGTTCTATTGCGGCAAAGAAAACTGGTGGTGGAACATCTATAGGGCACAATTGAAGTTTACTTAGCAAATTGGGTGGTCCAACTTTGGGGTTAACGTTGGGATATGAAATAAGTGTATCTCCCGTTCGCGCATGCTTGAGACCAACAATCACTCCAATTTGGCCAGCATCAACCTGATTGATCTCAACAGCTTCAGATGCCTGCATTTGCAATATTCGTGATGGCTTTTCTGTAACTTGAAGATTTGTGTTCCACAATGTTGCGTT
Organism: Podosphaera leucotricha; assembly: GCA_013170925.1. Taxonomy (NCBI): domain Eukaryota; kingdom Fungi; phylum Ascomycota; class Leotiomycetes; order Helotiales; family Erysiphaceae; genus Podosphaera; species Podosphaera leucotricha. The sequence goes on from JAATOF010008704.1 coordinate 3,303, forward strand.
CTTTTTAATTGACCCAGAATAAACTCGAATGTATACCAGTACCCCGCGACGTACATCATTGACTACTTTGTACGCTAGAGCGCAAGCCTCGAGGTTAGATGTTATAGGCTTTTGATGACTTACTCTCTTTGTTAATTGTTTATTTGAAGCTGAATCAAGGCTTAATTTTCCCTGGAATAATTCAGACAGGCCGCCTTTATGGTTGCCGAGAGTAATCTCTGGATCAGGTCGCTCGGTGGGATCAGGAAGTAGGTCATTAACGGCATCTAACAAGGGCTGTATACCAATATTTCTAAAGCTAGCCCCTGCAAATATCGGAATAAGTTTTCCAGAGCCATCAATCAGGCAACGTCTCAAGCTGTCCCGAATATCCTGAGCAGTGACTAATAGACTATCATCATTTGTCGCTAGCCATGCCTCTAAAAGCTGTTCGTCAAACTCGCATAGGAGTTCGACGAGGGAGCCACGCGCTTTAATGAGCTCTGATCTCAGATCACAGTTTTCATGTGCAAGCTCCTCAAGACTAAAGCTTTGAATACTTTTTCCATCACTATTTTCTTTCCATTTAAGGGCACAAAGATTGATAACATCCCCAACCCCACAGAACCTTCCTTTTCCTCCTTCCCACCAAGGAATTTGACATAGTGCTGGAAATCCTCGTAAGCGGGACCCCACTTCTTTAACTGTTTTTTCAAAAGCCGCACCAATTCGATCCAATTTGTTAACGTACACAATCCTTGGGATATTATATTTTTGAGCTTGAGCCCAGACCTTTTCTGTTTGTGCTTCGACCCCAGCGACTGCATCTAGAATACAAACTGCACCATCTAGTATTCTAAGCGATCGAAGTACTTCGAAAGTAAAATCTGCGTGTCCAGGGGTATCGATGAGGTTAATTTTATGCGTATGATGAGCTCTATGCTTGACTGATGCAATCGTGCTTCCTTCATGTGTGGGAGGCCAATTGAATGTGACGACAGCTGACTGGATAGTAATACCTCTTGCTCTCTCAGCTGGAAGGAAATCGGTTACGGTTGATCCTTCGTCGACATCTGATTGGTATTAGCTTAGTTGTAGACCGTTTACTGTGAGTGTTCTTCCGGGCCGCAGAGATGTGTAAACTAGCACATCACAATTCCATAATCAAAAATAAATTACCTCCTATTCGTCTTGTAAGCCCACTGTAGTAGAGCATACGTTCCGTGGTAGTTGTCTTTCCCTAGACATATGTTAGCAATGCAATGCTACTGACTCGATAACTTTACTGACTGCATCAATGTGAGCGATGATTCCAATATTCCGCGTTTTCTGTAGATTGGCATCTGCATTGTGATTTTGGAATGAGGATGAGCAACGACGCCAATTTGGGGTGAGAGAAACAAGCGCTCTGTGTATTTTCCAACGTTGTTGCCTAAACAGACAACTTTGTGAAGCTAAAAAATACATCACCTGATGTATTTTAAGTGAGTATCAACTGCATCTAAACTCTGGCTGCCTCTTATATTGGCCGGTGTTGATTCGACAACTCCAGGCTGAATCACAAGTGCAAATTCCAGAGCATTGGGGCCTCGGATTCGCAGCACCTGGTGGTGGTATCTGCCACATTAGACATAGGAAAGCGAGCGGCAGCAGAGAACCACAATGGACTATTCAAAATCCATACACGATCAGGATAACTTAGCAGCCTCTCCATGGGAATCGTCAATATCTCCTTCACTGCCCACTATAGGCTCCAGAATTGAAGAATATGCTGAGAACAACGGATTTTTACAAAATGAACTTAAGCCAGATAACATTGCCAGTTCCGATTATTCGAACGAGGTTGAGCGCCGAAAGTCAGACACTGAAGTATCAACTTACACGACTCAACCCAATGAGCAGCAGCACCTTCCAGATAACCCACGAACACAATTAAGAGGGATATCACAGCAGCAGAATATTTCAGAAGGGTACCGTCCTGAACCTCAAAGGTATCATCGTAGTGCGCGGCAAAGCCAGCACCACACCGTGGGACCTCAGTATAAGCTTCAAGCTAGAATTACAGGCTTAGAACGAACTGGACGCAAAGATCCAATCTTAAGATTTGATGTCCATGTAAGTAGATTTATATTGTTTATGTTCTAGTTATAATATGTTTGCTGACAAGGAAGACCAACCTTCCCAAATTCCGCACAACTCAATTTCGGGACGTACGTCGAACACATTCCGAATTTTGTAAGCTCGCAGATCATCTCATCTCGTCCAATCCAGAGGCTCTTGTTCCGGCCGTTCCTCCAGCGTTAACATCAGCTGGAATTGGAACCGACGAAGATGAGGCCCGAGTAAAGGCCTCTCTTCAAAAGTGGCTTAATTACGTATGCTCTAACGAGGTTCTAATGAGAGACGATGAGATGATACTTTTTATCGAAAGCGACTTTGGTTATAGTCCCATGCTAAGGAGGAAACAACCAGCAACGGGTGTTCGTAGAAAAGTTATCAAGCAATTTGCTCCACCTCCTGACGATACACCCGAGCTTCAGGATGCTCGGCCGATCGTAAAATCTTTCTACCTTGGAGCAATGGATGCTGGACATAAAGTTGATAAATTAGTGAAGGCTAGAAAAGGTGAGCGCCCTTTTGCTCTCACCACATTAGAGTACACTAAATGATAGCACATAGGGCTCGGGCTAGCAGAGTCTGACTTTGGCGTTAAGCTTGGTTCCATGAATACACAAGAGCCACATCAAGGACTAGCAAATGCTTATCGAAAATTGGGGAAAACAATACAGACTACAGGGGACTTTCATGCCGCACAGGGTACGGCCGAAGCAACAACAATTGGGGATCCTCTACAATATCACTCTCAAGATGCACTAATTGTGAAAGAAACTCTTACAAACAGGCATATTCTTCTACGCGAGCTTTTACAGGCTCAGCAGGCTACACAGAGTAGGTTGACTGCAGCGGACAGGCTGAAAGTTAGCACTTCTGTCCGACGGGAAAAAGTAGATGAGGCAATTTCTTCTTTGGAAGAGGCTCAAAATCACGAGCAAGCTCTTCAATTGAAATGTCAGCGCGTTACTAGCAATCTGTTACTCGAGCAGCGTCGATGGTTTGTACGTACTGTGGCAGACTTGAAACTTAGTATTAGGGAATATGTGATTCGCGAGATAGAAGCTGAACGACGCACATTAGCTACATTGGAGATCATCCGGCCTGATATACGGGCAATCGACTCTTCAGGTGGTCTAAGTCGACTAGGTCGCGAGACGCATCCAGCAACTCGTCGAACTAATCTTGCCTCCAGCCAAGGAGCTAAAGGCGATGCCTGGAGTGGCGTTCCTCGACGCTCAGATCAGTTGAATAGAAGCATACCCGGCGGCTTTATCACAAATACTTCCGAGGAAGAAGAAGATAGGCCAATTGGAGTTCCTGTGTCGAAGGAGATCACGGATGACTCAGATAGGGTGGATGCTCGAAATGCAGCCTCTCGTTTAGCATCAGCAACATTTCTCTAACTGAAACCTATAGCGATAATTCAGCGCATTGAAAAATGAATCCTCATTAATGATATTAGCTATAACGTTTGTGTACTGCTATACTTCACAAAGCAAGACTAGTGTATTGTTCTTTTCAGATGGGAGATCCTATCCAGCATATTAGATCTAAGATTCGAATCAGTTTGTATACCTATGAATTAGTGTCTGAGTATCACTGAAGTGGAAGCTTAGAGTGAGGATACTAAGCCAAGCACAGGCGACATGATACTTTGGATGTTAATATTTAGTTCTTTTATGATTCTTATCATATGTACAGCGCTTGTACGGACGAATTTCTTATTATATTTAATACTCAGTCTATATGATACATCATGACCATCTCAGACCCATTAAATAGATAGTAGAGTGAAGATTGCTTGATATGATGACGCATTTGATCTTCTGCACACTCAATTCAGGCCTGTACTGCAACAGGTTTATTGATAAGTGTAACGGAACCAATTTAACAACACAGTCGAACCATAACAATAGGAAGGCGAGCGAGCCATTGAATTTCGAAGATCTCTTTGAGCGTTTTCCTACAGACTTCATATTCATCCTCATCTTAGTAGGACCGACCGCTCTCCTTACCCTCAATTCATGTCTCCCATTTAATTTGCTAGTTTTTAGAATCAGACGTTTGCTGAGTTGTCATAACGTTCCCAATCTCGTGACACTTTTATCATAATACTTTGAAATTGCAAGTAGATTGAGCTCTTGGTTTCTCTCGTTCTTTTTGAAGAAGGGTTGAAGAAAGGTAATGCCATATCACAACTTTGTCTTTCACCCAAGCATATATAGACAATGAACAAAGGGAGACGCTAGAGTTTTTTTAAAGCTTTTTTTTATACATCATTTTTGTATATGCAGCCTATAGGCTATGCCACTAATGACGACGAAGTCCTTTATACTGTAGATTGACTCAGATTGATATTGGAACACTCATACCTAAATTTCGTTTGCAGATATCACTCGCAGTTAACGCCTTGCGGCATGTAACCTTTTCTCTGAAAACCCACCAGAGGGAAAAGCGAGACGCCAAAGTTTGGATAGCTACATTTATCCAGGCTGCGGCATCCAGATGTTCCCCAGGTCGCCGATGGCAACGTGGAGGGCTTTTTTCCTTACTTCAATGTCATGGCTATGCACAGCAGCGTGTTCTTCCAGAACATGCGCCAGATAGCTCAGTCCCTAACAGTTATCTATCCGACGTGTCAGCGCCCAAACAAGGACCTGACGTTAGTTTTGAGATCAAGGGATCCGTGAGGTATCAAGGGCCTTTCCACATCTCACCGGCTTGACTCACAAACCCAATCCATCTTCGCTCCATGCGCGTACTCTGAAGGTTATTTGTATCACGGATTGCGGTGTAGACGCTCTAATCTACAGTACATTTTATATTTATATCAATCGCATCTTATCCTAGAAGGTTGTGGCATACTAGCTTAAAGGATAGTCTAGTCTAGTGGCTTGCATAGCGTTCTAAGAATGCACGGTCCAGAGGCCTTTCCAAGGGGTCTGTCTAGCCTTATCTGGAACTGGAAATTAGGTAATGTTATGTGTCATGGGCTACCGGTGCATAATTACGCGTCATCCATATGCCTAAGCTGAACAGCATAGGTTGCAGGAACACTATCGGCTAACCAGCCGTCTTAATTTTTGACAACACACTCCGTTACATGCTGTCGCTAGCGTACCTGCGGGCGGCGACTATTACATCTGTTTTTTTGAGTGTTGACGATCCGATCGTCCGTCCCTCCAAGATAGGTCATCTTAATGCACTGCTACGCTTGTCAAGGACTCTGAATCAATTATATCCTGCTTGTGACGTAAATCGCGCACCCGAGATGTTGACTCGGAGCACAGCACCTCGAGGTCAATGTTGGCTGTATGTATAGTAGACCAGTCAGTAGCTGGATAATTCCCCTTCTTCATATTCCGGACATATATAGATCTAATCTAAGACCCGCTGACTCACTATCCTCTCCTGTATGACACAATTCCACTGAATACTATATCTCCACAACTCCTCAAACAGCTGCTACATGAACCAACCTACATGTTTGGCATATTTATTCGTCTCCTTCGATGCGCTCTTGATGCGAGGGATACACAACGATAACAGAATCACGGGCTGTAAAGATAAGATGGGAGATGAATTGCATCACGGAGTTATGGGAACAAGCTAATCATACGAAGCAACACTTTTAATTAAGAATCCAATTGTTTCTATACTAGTTGCTCTTAGTCTACTTGACCATGACAATATAACCAAGATGTTATCTAATAAACCTTGTAATTTCGTTACAATTCTCCCTCAAAGAAACACAATGAAACGAGTTTTCTGAATAACCCGTCTTTGGAACACTCCACGTGAGTTCGACTACACTATTAGAATTCATTCTTTTACATTACATTTACGTTTCTAGCTGAAATTCATACAAGCATTGTTCAAAGGAAGGTGTAGGCTGTCATTCGTGTCGCTTTTGGGCTCTGTTAGACAAAATTTTACTCTTATATTGCCCTGCGAGTCGCCTGATGAGCTGCTTCAACTTCAGCTTCAAGTTTGGACCTCTTAGTCAGCCAGCAAATTTAGTGTTTGGATCGGTCATGACCTTCTTTATCCTTAGGTCTTGATAGTTGCTCGATTTTTTTTGCCTGTGCTTCGTCGATTAGTTGTAATTCCGCCATGTCTGCCTTGATCTCCCCGATAGCTTTAGCTGCCTTGCGCAAACACGTAGAAGGACGTTTTGTGAGTTCTTGGACTTTCTTAACTCCTGTATATTGTAATACACATCAGAAAGTTTCCAGGGGATAGTCCACTCATCAAATTGTCGCTTTTGGGGGTTATTTGGTGGTGGTGTTTTTGGCCACTCGATAGGATCTATTACTGTAAACGGATTTCGAAGTCCTTTCTGTCGATTGAATGGAGATATACTAGCAGCATACCAGCCAGATTAGATTTGTCGAGGCGTCAATCGGTCTTTGTATGCTTCGTGGTAGCATTTTATGAAGCGTTGCTTCTTGAGAGGGGCTTAATCGTCGATATTGGCAATCTCATCTAAAAGCCGCCTGTGACGAGCCTTGAGAAGAGAAAAAATATATAAATCGAGGGGTTGCAAGACGTGAGAGCAGGCAAAAAGAGTAAATGTACTTTGTTTTGACAGCATTCCCACAAAAAATTAATGTGGATATATATGACTTCCATGTCCATCAGGAACCAACAAACGCCACGAATTTTTGCTCTAGGGCTTTGTCTCGGGTAAGAAAAATTAACTCAAGCCACCTAACAGCAACCTGATTTGACGTTCAACCATTTTCCTAAGTAGTATAGATCCAATAAGGCACATTTTCCTCAAACCAGCTCATCATAGGCTCACTGCTTTTAGAGGTAATCAGAGGGCGAATAAACCGGCCCGAAGCAATGATTTATTGTACAGTTGTCACCCACTCATGATCAAGAGGTTTTTATTTGTAAGTATAAGTCTTATTAGAACTAGCAATAACTCACTGGTTCATCCAGATACCCTGTGCAAGGCTTTGCTCATCCATGTCATGTTCTAAATATCCTCCGTCTTGATGCCACAATCAACACTTATTTTTGTTGGAAGAATGAGTAAAATTCATTTAATTTTTCAGGGTTCTTAGCCTCAGCATTAGCTTTATCAAGAGGCTTTCCAATCATTGATTTAAGTTCTGGGGTTTGTGATAAAAACTTTTATCGCCCTGAACCTCGATTAATTTATAAACCATCTATTTTAGTCTAAATGGGAGAGCGCTTGCTGTACACGATCTAAATTTTTAATCCAATAATCTGTCAATCTTTTTTGATCATTTGATAGACGCTTCCCAGTAATTCGATCAAGTGTCGTAAGTGGTATTCCATATTCAGCAGCCACACTACGTAGAAAAGCATATAAATTACTAAAATATGCCGAAATATTAGGAGTAGAGTAGTTCGTCGGTAAGTAAGCATTATGAAAATAATAATAATATGATGATGGTTAGAAAATGATTATTTTATTGTAAAACCAGTGTACATTATTTTCATAATTAGGTTGTTCCAAAACACAATCACAGATGGCACTACGGCTTAATTTGTAAAACAGTTCGATGACTTCTTACTCACCTATGTCTGCTGGTAATCCACGTGCGGAATACCTTTAATCTGAGTATTTAATCTCAGTTGCCTGGGCCTGTATTTTACGTCCGACGAAGGGGTAAAGGCCATGGGAACACTGGTTAACTGCGATTCCATGTACATGTGAATCTTGGGTACCAGATCCTAGGTTGTAGTGTGGCGTGTTTGTGCTTGCACTCTAGGACATATTTAATCGCCTCCGCTGTTTATCAGGGCCGGAGTCGCCCTGCACCAGTTGGCCATTACAGCTGCTGGTGATGTACCCGAAGGGTGGAGAGGTGGACTTAAAAAACAATATAATCTCATTTATTAGACATAAAACTCATTTAAAAACCTTCAATTATTTCTCTAGGGATGATTTGATAAGATCATCATAATATTCAAGGCGCGAGGGGTCAATTTTTGTGAGAATAAATGGTCTGTGCGAGGGTATATATCGTTATAGGAGCATGATGTTCTTTGTAATATCGTAATAAGTGTAAAGAAAGAAAAAACGTCCCTTAAGATGGGTACCAAAATTTGCGATCACATGATACCAACAGGAAACTATTCGTTCAGGAGACTAACGCAATTAGGAAACTATCCTAGAGTCTACTGATTTTACTCGTTAAGAAAGTGTCAACGTCTTGACGTATAACATTCCGTAAACTGATACTTAATTTTTTCAAGTCAAACACTTCATTACAAGAAGATATTTAGTCAAATTGATCGATCCTGTATCAAATTATGACTTATTCTCTGTCGAAGTGGTAAGTTTATCCCATAATTCCACTTGGCACTTCAATCAACAATTTAAGAAACCGGAATTAATACATTTTTGAAAAGCTGATTGAATAAAATAGTCATATTTATCTATACTTCTAAGTAGTGATAAGCTAAATAAATTGCTTTAGCTATAATACATTGTTGCCGGACGTTTTGTACGAGTCCATGTAGTACGACGGTTATTACGATGCTGGATTTCTTCCACTAGTATTTGATTACTGGCGTTGCTTTCAATGAATTTTTCAACAAATTTTACGTTGCTGCGAGATTCCTGCTCATCATAAATTTCCATGGCACGCCGCATCATTGATTGAAATTCAGGGTAATCGTATGCCGTAGATGCTTCGTCCTCCAGAGCTTCAAGTAATTCTTCACCTTGTCCTTCAGAATCTTCATAGATATCAGAATAAAAATTAGGATTCGAATTCATGTTTGATTCTTCAAGGCTAGTGGTATGAGTGCTTCCAAAGGCACTGAATTCCGGACGTAAAATAAGCGAATACTTAGAAACTAGTTTTAAGGTTAGATTTATACGTTTATCTAATACAAAGTATAGATTTTTAAAT
>JAATOF010008710.1:0-10075 GCA_013170925.1 Podosphaera leucotricha
ATACCTTTCGCCTCTCCTGCCGACCGTCTTCCACGCCACTCTCGACACTCCTACCTTTCCCTCCTTGCGTTCAGGACACTCTATTCTTTAAGTTCAGTGCCAAGCCGCCCGGCGCGTGACACTGGCGTAAGATTAGAGACATCATCACTTCAATTCCAGTCGTTAGAGTTTTTGATTGTCGAAAACTAGTCGTGTTGGAAACAGATGCAATTAAGCGATACGTTGGCTCTTGTCTTCTACAACCTCATTTTCATGGAAATATTTCATCTCTTGACCCAGTGGCTTATTTTTCTAAAAATTTGTCGGATACACAGTCTCGTTATTCTTCTCAAGAAAGAGAACTGTTGGCCATACTTCTATCCTTACAGCACTGGCGGATGTGGGTCGAAGGAGGAGATGTTACTGTCGTAACGGACCATGAAAGTCTCAAAACCTTGAGTACAAAGGTGGATCAACCAAATCGCATCCTTAGATTTCTTGACGCCATCGAACATTACGGTGTCAAGATCGTTTATCGGCCTGGAAAGGCGAACGTTCTGGCAGACTATTTGTCGAGGCCGACTGTTGATTCAAATCTGACTTCTACCTTCCCTGCTATAGAAACAGGACATACCGAGGCCGGAATTTCAAACTCTTACGCTGATTCCGAAATACCATTCATTCAGCATCTACATCAACTGAATAGGATAGATCTCCTGTCGATATTTGAATTTTCGCAGTCAGGAGCAGACCTTCCTACCGCCATTCGCACACAATGGGTAAGAAATCACCTCACCATCTATAACAACCCCCTTTGTCGTATTATGCATTATTCGAGATCACCGGGTGATCCTCCTAATCCTAATGGTTTGACATCAATTAATATTTCTTTGTTACAAGTTCCGGAATTTTACGAACTCATGAAATTTTCCCAAAATGCCTATTTTGATCTTGCTCACGCTACAGTTGGGACTACATTAAGATACATATTGACGCAGTATTGGCATCCTGAACTTACGCTTACGGTACAACAAGTCATCGCAGAATGCCCTCAATGCCAGTTAATGCGGCGCCCTTACAATGCACTTCCTGATTTGCAGGCAATTATCCCACCACCTCCATTAACCCGTTAGGCTATCGATTTTACATCGATTAGTGGAATCAACTTATTAGTTGCAATTGAGTACGCAACTGGTTGGATGGAGGTCGAACGCACCAACGGACAGACCTTTCTAAACACCATTCCTCTATTGACTCGAATTCGCCAAACATTTGGCTCACCTTTGGAATGGATAACTAACAACGCCGGTTGCTTTAGTGGAATAGACGCAAAAGAATGGCACTCGCGACATAGCTCTAAAGTAACGCCCGTCACACCTATGCGCCCTCGAGGTAACTGCAATGTTGAGAAAGCGAATGGAGATATTAAAAGTCTTTTAGTACGAGAGTTTCATGCTAATCCAAATATTGACGCAAAGCAACTATTACCAAGAGTTGTTACCATCAAAAATCGTGCTCCAGGACCTAGTGGTTACAGCCCTTATTTCCTATTATTCGGCACTCAACCTCCGGACCGACAGTTTGCGAATACAGCATTTGCTACCTACATTTGTGATCCAACAGAAGAGGAGGAAATTAGGTTCGCACAAGAGTTGGTACAAAATCTTGATGCACCGATTGCTCGAAGCCATGCAGCAGGACTTAAGGCAACCAGAGATGCCGTAAGAGCTTACACCCAGAGCAAAAAAGTTCATCTCCATGTCTACGCCCTGGGCGATTGGGTTTTGCGCGTGCGGCAACGAGGTCATAAACACGAACCATATTATGATGGCCAATGGGCTATAGCTAGCTGTCACCTTGGCAACACATATACTCTGCGGAGCCCAGGAGAAATCCATTTCCAAGGAGGTACTAAATACAACGGTACCAACTTGTTTCCAGCGTATGTGCAGGATGGCCATCCGGTTCGCAGTTTTTGGTACGCAAGCAACAAACTACTGAAGGAGGATAGAGCCAGATTGAAAAGACTTGTAGCATGGGTAGATGAAAGTCGATAATAATTTTTATACATTCTTTATTACCTTTCCATTTGTTTGTGGATCGGAGTCATGGTGGGGTTTACGTTAATTCGTTGAAGTATCGACTGAGGACAGTCGATTTGAGAAAGGGGATGATGTGGATCCTAAGACTAATGACACGCTCTAATACTCGCTTAAATACAATAGGTACGACGCGTTAGATTCTGGTAGACAGACAGAGACCTTACATACTGAAATGACTTGCTACGACGTGATATCCGTTGCAGTGTGAGTTACCAGTAGAAGATCTGCCGGCGATTATACACCAGGGTGCGGGCCAGTCCATCGGTGTAAGCAGTGTCTCAGGGAGAGGGTACAAGACGTTCCGTGGGGCACTAGAGGTGAGGTGTGGAGGATCGAGGAGTAATGATCTCAAGACGAGTGTCACGGACTAAAGGATTCGACTTGAGCACGAAAGCTATGCCACCAATAATAATTATATTTTCTATGCTTATCTCCTGTCAAGAAGTTACTTCCTGCGCACTGCCTAGATCGCCCCCTTCCGCCGCTAATTATAGTCTAGCGTTAACCCGGATGGGCATAGACACTAGCCCAGCCACACTATATCGGGCTTAGCCCGTCACATTAATGGTCTTCTGGACGAAGAGTTTCGCAAGTAAACGGCGCTGCAGTGGTCTTCCGAAGAAGAGAGGACGTGTGGAAAGAGGAGATGACAATCCGAAGACGTTGCGTCAAGAGAGAATCTCTCGCACGCTGAGCATATATATATATCTTGTTGGAAATTCGGGTCTAGTCCCATGTGTAGAGTCGCAGACTGTACACCATTGACTGAGCTTGGTAACTCGGTTACTGAACGGAGCTAGTCAGCACGGACTAGCATGTAGGTATAGAATAGTTAAGATAATGTCAACACTTACGTTACCAGTCCATTTCCATACTTAATGCTAGAGTAGTTTAGGTGATCATACAACTCCTAGGACTATTTCTTCTAATATATATATATAGTAACGCCCCTTGCTAAACTACACTTATTTTTAGATAACCATTTGCAGCACTTCAAGTAAAATGAAATCTAACCTTCGAAGACTCCCTGCCTAGTGAGCTCATCAAATTACTCACGACATGACAGCCTAATCTTCCTGCATGAGGATTCATCTTAGACTGTAATATGCAAAAGTTAATCCGTGAAACAGTGGCACGTGGATCCATCACTGTCGACGAGTCGTCCGACGAAACAAAGGAGAGTCGATGGTAAAAAAATAAAACCGCACTCGGGCGTGAATAGACCACTCTCTTCTGATTCGAGAAACGTATAAAACTTTTCTAGAATATGAAAGTGGTGACAAAAGTGTCCGAATGTACGCTCCTAGTTAGTCCTCCCTGTTACTCAACTAAAGATAAAGATGAGATTTTCGAAATACCGTTGATTGATAGTCTTTTGGTTTATCTAAATAAACTATAAATACATCATTGAATCATCTTAAATGTGTGGACCAAAAATGCGTGGTAACATTTTTTGGCCAAACATTCGAACATTGAAATCATGAACTGTACAACGAGGTGCTCAAAAACGACGTAGAAAACGGAAAAGCAAATCTTACGGCTGTGGTACTTCTAGTATCATAAAGGAAAGTCGTTATATATGATCTGACAGGCATTATTCCAGTAGCTAGCTTCTTTAGTTGATCACATTCTCGGCTTCTTTAACCATTGAGATACTCGGTTCATCCATTCTCGAATTCGTTCTCACATTCGTATATCTCAGGTTTTTCTTCGGCCAAAAATCCATCGAGATTATCACAGGCCCTAAGGATCTCAGGCGGAAGAAGATGAATGTCTTCAACGATCATTCTATTCCAAGTATTGGTCCAAATATCTTTGTTTCGAATTGTGTGGGAAAGAAGCTCTGCAACCGTTCTATCTAGTCCGACTTGATTGAAAAACTTTAGTGTTTTCAAGTTGGGGGGTAGGCTTATAGATATTGAACGAGGAGTGGCCAAGCTAAAAAGTTGGTAATCATAAAGCTCTAATCGAACTAATCTATTGTACCTCCCCAACTGCATTGGTCGCTTCGACTTTAGGCTAGGGAAATCAATTACGATTTTTTTCAAGGAATTTTCAGCTAATTTTAAGGCTGAAACATAATCCTCTGCAATATTTGATGTTTCCTTGAGTGGTCGGCCTGGTAGCTTAGTCTGGGTAAAAGTGATCTCTTTCAAAGCTCTTGGGCATGTCATTATGTCGTAGAAACCATTTTCGCTTATATCACATTCAAGAAGCTGTAGAGTCTGAAGCGCAGTTCTTTCTGGCTTCTCAAGTAATTGTAGGCCGTCACTGTCAAGTCTCGCTCGCCTGATAACAAGGTGCTCAAGAACCGGGTGTGAGAAGACATGAATGTTTTTCCGGAGGTCCCAATAATCCCGGTCCCCACATTCATAAAATAATGTACCTACTCAGATGAATATATGCAAATAAGTCAGGAAAGTTCTTACATGATTTTAAATTTGGTAGATCAAAAGGCCCATTGAAAAGATACCCGATTCCTGTCGATAGAGTCTCAGGGGCATGAATGATGAGACTAAGAAGGTTAGTCATGGTGGAGATGCTGTAGGAAAAACAATCAAGTGGATAGTATTTGGATGTTTCATGCTCGGAGAGCTTGGACGGCCGTGAACTAGCATACTGAATCAGTAAATTCCGGACGAACGAGCCTCGTCGTGGACGATTCGTGAGAGATTCTAAAAAGGTAACGTGACGCTCCGGTCTCTTAAATCGAATATCGGTGTAGAGAAGAGGATCTGCGATGGCATTCAAACGACGATTAATCCGACAAATTACCCCGAGGTCGTGTCGCGCATCCAGAGAAGCGACGATTCGACGCAGAATCGTATCCGGGAGCGATAAGAGGCCATGTTGACTCATTTGTTCTATGCTTGAAGGTGTCGAAACCGAGTTGTTCTCGACTGAACAATCACGCACGATTGTTGTTCAGGATAACTTCTTTGCCCCTCCTTATGGTCCCATGTGCGGCGGCGTGTGTGGCGATGGGTCCATGGTGATCGGTGGGTAGGTGCGGGGCCCGGCGCGCCTGGGGCGAACGTGGCGTCTCTCGTCCGATATACATTGCTCACGAGCGGATAGCAAGTCTACGCGCGGGGCGACGACGATTCCTGCCCACGTCGTTGCCATGTCTGCTGCGGAACGAGGTTCGTCATCGATCGACGCCGGAAGACTGTGGTCGGCGGGCGGGCAAATGCGAGGACCGGACGGATGGAGAGCATATGGCTGAATACATGTACCATGATCCCTAATTTACTAGAAAGTGACTCGGGTTTAGTTCGGGCCAGAATCTGGTCTGATCTGAACTTGGCCGGCCGGGTTTGCCTTGAACACTAACGAATCCTTGTGAACTATCATGCTACATTAGTTTCACTTGACACCAAACTCCCTTGGCAAATCAAATTCATCTCATCTGAGTTTGACTTTCTCCTACCCTCAAGTGCAAGACAAGACAGCCATAATTTTGTTATAATAGTAGAGGAACCTACAATTGGTTTACTCTCTTCTTGCTAAGCAAGCCGATCTATACTAAATCTTGATCCGGCATGCATGCCTACTCTTTCGATGCCTCTTTAATCAATAAACTGAATCTTATTACCAGCTAAAATTTGCAAAGCTCATGATAGATCTAATACTTATGGGAATCAATTTTGTAGGTGATAAGTATACAATTTATCTAGAATACTGAACTCGTCTTCTTACTACATATTCGGGTTTGGAAACGATATTCATGCGAACCTGGAAATCGTGTAGCCGGTAGATTTTGGGCATCTGGAGCTATCTCTTTTGAGGGATGTGTAGAAGAGTCAATTTAAGAGAAATCCCATCAGCGAATCCCCTACTTCACTTGGCCGTTCATTTCAGTTAACTGATGACATCACTTCGTCCCTGAACTGCCTGCCGAAACTTCATACAGGCATCCTAATATTTTCTCCAGCCATGAGAATGCAATAAATTTCCCCTTGATCTTATCAGTACAATTTCTCCTGAAAATATAGGTATAGCACAGATCTGATATCATCTGTTATATTTGGTCTAACATCAGAAATCAGTTAGTAACTTTCTTATGTCAAATATAACACGAATTCTTCTTTCGTGTTCCCATACTGGTATGATGATGTTGATAAGGTGATAAATAATCAACTAAACCCTACCATTTCCAAGAGAAAAGGCTTAGTTGCAAGATCCTTATTATTATTCAAGTTTCGCAAAAGACTGATGATGTAAGATTGATAAATGTCGGCTTATGTTCAGTTCCTTCGAAAATCTTTTGAAGGATTTCCCTATAATAAAAAAGCTCGTAATGGAGTTCCAATCTGAAGATAGTGATAAAATTGGAGGAGCGTTCTTTGCCTAGAATTTAAAATTCTAGGCATAGAACTGTTTAGGCTAAACACATTTCCTCGCATAAATCGTCATGATTGGTGAGTCTCTATGTGTGGCATGTAAATATGTAGTCCGTGATGAAGCAAGCCTAGAAGGGGGTATTGAGTGAAATGAGAAATATAACAATTTATACAGAGCTCTCCTGACTACAACTAAGCGGCCTCGGATAGTGATGCATCTGCATGCTCAAATTACAAGCCTGACTTGAACTTAATTTAGGATCGAGACCATAAAGTACATCGCGTCTCAGTTCTACGTAGTCATAGGCAAATTCGCCAATTTCTGTGTCATCGATTCCTAGGATCTCGGCTTCCTCAGTGGCACGTAGCGAGAGTCCCGGGATTAAACTCATGATAAAAAGTATAAGGCAGGTACCAAAGAAAGAATAGGCGCCACCCGCTAAAGAGTCTGCCAGTTGATACCCCAATTGTTTCCAGTTTCGATTAAGCCAGCCGCCTGGAATGACAGTGACATTATCAAGATTAGCGATATATTCTGTGGCAAAGAAAGCTGTGAGGATATTCCCGACGAAACCGCCAACGGCATGTTCAGCAAAGATATCTAGGGCATCGTCAATGCCGAAGAAAAATTTAAATTTTGTTGCGTAATTAGCGGCTAGATGAAGGTTAGCAACCTGGTTTAAATGTAGGAAGATGACGGATGACGAAAACCCTTACCCCCAGCGCCAACGATACCGTAGATTATTGCTGCCCATGGCGGAACGAATCCAGATCCCGGGGTAATAGCTACAAGACCGGCAACAACGCCAGAACAAAATCCCACAGTCGACCATTTACGTTCGAGGCGATAGTCCAACAGGCACCATGTGAATCCGCCCACACAGGCTGCCAAATTCGAGACTACAGCAGCCATGACAGCGCGCATGTTTGCAGCGAGGGCCGAGCCGGCATTAAACCCAAACCAACCCACCCAGAGGAAGACTGTTCCGATAACGATGTGCGTAACATTGTGAGGCCGGAAATTAAGCTCTTGAGTGCCATGGCCACGGCGCTTACCCAGCATAAATGAATAAGCCAAGGCCGCACAGCCAGATGAGATGTGCACCGGGGTTCCCCCAGCAAAATCTAAGCCACCCATTTTATAAACCCATCCAGAGGGGTTCCATGTCCAGCATGCTATAGGGTCGTAGATTAAAGTGGACCAAACTAGCATAAAGACTAGTGCCGGAAGCATGCGTCTAGCCAAAAACGTTAGTAGCCAGCTGTAAACTTATTAATAGCATAAATGGTACGGAGAAATATCGGAGGCAAAACCCGCGACAGGGGTTAAAAACCTTTTACGTACCCTCTCTCCGCAACGGCACCGACAACGAGTGCTACAGTAATCGATGCAAACATTCCCTGATACATAGCGAAAAGTAGGTCTGGAACTTTGTCTGAGCCAACTGAAGGAGCTGCGAGAATGTTTCTGAAGCCGATGTTCTCAAAGTTACCGATAAATTTACCAGCTGTGTGAGAAAAAGCCAGAGAGTAACCCCAACAAAACCACTGGAACGAGACTACAGCTGTGGCCATTATGGATAGCCAGATAAGAGAAAGTGCTGATTTCCGTCGTGCTAATCCGGAGTAAAAAAAGCTAAATCGAAGGGATTAGCTTCAATATGATCATTTTCACATAGTTGAGTTCCTGTACTTACCCGACACCAGGAATCATGAGAAGCACGAAAGCGCTCGAAGTTAGTACCCAAGCAATATCACCAGCCTAAGTAAAAATAAAAGGCTGTGTCAGGCCAAGCTCAACAGTACCCAAGCTTTCGGAGGGGGGAACCACGAACATTGTATTCATCAAGGCCACCACCAGTCGGCGAGTTTCCACTCATGTTTATGTCCCTGTTATGAAGAGCTCTGTGATTATCTCCTGGTTTATATTGATTTAAATTGGACGCATATAAAAGATTAGGTTGAAGAAAAATGACTTATTTTCATCACCAGGGAGCTTCTCTAGTAAAATAGTAATCAGGATGCGCGTAATTTGTCCGAGACGATGAAAGAGAGAGAGCGGCGCGTTTGTATGCTGGATATGAATAGAAAAGTTGAGATTTGCGATAGTCAAATAAAGTTAGAAAGTATGAAGAGCAGAAAAGACTGGGAGAAGATAATACATGGGCACTACAATTAACTGCGTGTGGTAAGATAAGAAGTTAGAATTGTGTGATGCATTAAGACCCGCTATCAGACAGTTTTATCTAAAAAATTTTAGCAATTTTAACTTCACCTTCACCTTATCTTCAGCCCACGCGATACAGTGTTCTACAGGCCAATAAAATAGCAAGTAAAATCGTTGAGCGAGGGCGATTGGCAGTTGGTAAGTGGCCAATGATAAGAAGTTTGCCCAGGATTATCTCCATACACCGGTCAAAGAACGGACCCACCAGGTACCACGCCGATACGCTTATGTCAAACTCTAATGGCGTAGCGTCCGAGACTCCACGAGCCATCAAGCAGGCAACACCCCGATTATCTCCCGACCCCAGGAGGAACGACCGTGCAAGGTTTTTTGCCGTAAACCCATAAACATCTAGAGGGCCAGATAAACGAAAGCAAGTATTTACTACATATAATATAGTACAGTGACGACAAGCCCAGCCACAAAGAAGTATATGTTGTTCATGTAAACTTTCCTCCCAAAAACTTCGAAAGAGAATTACTGCGTAATATGCGCATACGTCGAGTAAGCAAGGGTATATACATATAATTGTGCTCTGCAACCCCTCAATAAGAAAAACACAATGAACGAGAATTACAAAGTCTTTTCGCATGTCGCGTGTGCGCGCATTCTCTGCAAAAAGTTTTCGGGATTCACTGTCTAGATAAAGTAAGTAGCTCAAACGGTGCGTGAGCTGAAATTATCTTGAACCTGACCTGAATCCAAACCTGAGTTCAAGGCCATGCCATGGTGATATGGTGTTGATTGATCAACTGGCATGATGTCCTGAGGCTTTAGACTCGCTATCGTAGAGCCAGCCACTTACGCCTTTTTAGAGTGACGCGAATAAAATCGACCTTGGCCCGGTTTGTTTTTTACGTGTTTCATGTTTCTAATTATGTTAACACCCGGGGAAGCCGATCACCCTGAAAAAATGTGACTGTGATCTCATGACGTCGATTCCTCAGCTACCACAAATTGAAATTCCAACAATCAGTTTGCCGCAAAATCTTGAGTGGATGCTGTCAATTGAGAATCTTTCCGCTATTAGGCGGCGCAACATATTTCAACTTCAAAAAGCTGCCTACGAGCCGGCTCCGTAGCTAAATAATTAGTGTATAGTCTCACAAAATGTCTAGACTTCTCATCAAATAAAGAGGTTTTTCATCCCGAAAGTAAGCCTCTCAATTGTTTGACAGCCGGCCATGGAAGGAAACACACTATATTCCTATTGATATGCAAGAAAAATAACTTCCATCATCACTTCTTCTACCGCCCACGATATTTGTCGTATTTGAATTTGATTTCATTTTCCTGGTTTGGCCCCTTTAATGGCCCACGCAGGTGTCTATCAAACTCTCTAATTTACATCGGAGGAAACCTTTCGGTGAAAACCCCCTAACCTATCTGGTAGAATTCTGCGATTTTTGTGCTTACCTATAGGA
>JAATOF010008713.1:0-11981 GCA_013170925.1 Podosphaera leucotricha
ACACAAATTATCCTATTTGCACCAATCATAATTTTACAAGAGTCTGCGCTAGTAAACACTCCCTTCAGTACAGACCACCCAATGCACCAATCATAACTTTTATTTCCGCTCAGCCGGCAGGAGAGGAACTAAATTATTAAGAAGTCTCAATTAGATCTTTGGCCGCCACCCAGGTGTATTTAATCCTGTCGCTATTTATTCTGTTAATTTTGGTTTCATCTGAACGTATAACCCTTTTCCAGTCGTCTAGGGTCCAAACTTTGTGAGCTAATGCCTGCCCAATTTAGACGAGCTTTTTGATGGGCCAAAGTGAGTCTAGAATTCTTCTTCTTGATAGCTCCCAACCCTTGTTCTCTCAAAGCACTACGGATCGTTTCAGACCCAAACAATAAATATCCTCCCTTTCTTGATTGAGCTTTTTTGTGAGTTCAACGGCTGTATTCGCTCCACCATTCATCGTCAGACGTGCGATGCCTCGCTTATCTCGTGACGACAGCTTTCGTGGTCGTCTCAACTTCGTATGTGGGACTTGATTTATCATTGTCTTACGATATCTGGCTACCGTAGTTTTACTAATTCCTAAATTTTTGGCGATTTCCCTGGTTGATTTACCGTCATGAAGTAAAGTAGTAATAGAGGCTATCTGATCTGATGATAACTTCTTCATTCTATGGTCTAAGGATAAGAAGTAACTTTTTAACTAGTTGATTGACCGTACTCTTTTTGACAGAGAAAGTTAAAAAAAATAAGATGTGTAAATCAAGATAGACAACTCATATGGTTGGTGGTCGAATCTCACCTCACAGTTACAGAGGAAATCGGTCAAATATTCCACTTGTTTCTATGAGATACCAAGCCTGCGTACATATTCAATCAAATTCTGTGTCTATTGAATCTAAAATATTCGATGAAGTTTCATTTCGCCCCTAATGCAGTTATCACTTACTCGTCGTGAGTAACCTTTACTATGAATCAAGACAATAGCTGGGAAATCGGT
The DNA here is from genome assembly GCA_013170925.1 of Podosphaera leucotricha. NCBI lineage: Eukaryota > Fungi > Ascomycota > Leotiomycetes > Helotiales > Erysiphaceae > Podosphaera > Podosphaera leucotricha. The sequence continues at coordinate 998 of JAATOF010008713.1, forward strand.
AGATTAATTAGTTTTTCCATCGCGATCCATAAATAATGGAAAGACTCTTTTCGAAAATCAAACGAAAAATTTGTGTGGTAGGGAAGCTATTGATTGGGATAATAGCCAGAGGTTTCAGAATGATGCACAGAGGAGTGGCACAATGTTTGGAAATGCCAAGTCCAATGCATTTTTTACTCATAGCATTATTTTTTCAAAATGTTTTATTATACCTATAGAAAAATTATTAAATAAGTGTAATAAACCAGACTTATTTGTTTTTTACATCATCTATAGTGTATACTGCCTAAAGGCTATGACAATAAAGACGACGGAAGTCTAATGTTTCGTAGAATGACTCAGTTTGACGTTGGAACACTCATACGCAGATACCACTCAAAGTTAACGCCTTGCGACGTGTAACTAACCTCTTACGTTCCGTTAATACCCACTAGAGGGGAAAACGGGAAAACCTCTAGTTATATGATTATGCTTACGTCACTCTACGAGAACAGCGACACTGCGAGGAATGTGGGTTGTAGGTCTTGCTGGATTAGGACCAGCTTTCTCCTGTCGCAGGTGGGTCATGTGGACAGGATACACAAACTTTACTCGGGAGAACGGCCCGGACGATACACCACTACACCATCCGACCTTTTTTTGATTTTGCAGCACCATCTGCAAAAGCAAAATTAGAGTCGATCTCATGAGCTGTATGTCGGTAGACCCAGATCAATATATTCCATTCTCGCCAAGCTATGGTTAGAGACCCTCTGCAGAGTGAAGACTCTCTGAAGTGTGTCTCAATTTCTTAGATGAAGAACATCGTTGCGTGTTTCCTGCGCAAGTGTCATCATACCATAGCCTTCAAGCTGGACATTGGTTCTGTGTAGCAAGGCTACCAGCCGTGTAACACACGCCTACACATGACCTTCTCGACCAGTAAGCCATTACAGCTTGTTACTGTGGCCATAGTGATTAAGTTAACATTATAAATATTAAGTCATGCGATTTATTGGGACATTTTTTTAGCTACTCTATGTGTACTCTTAGCAGGGGGCTGTAGTAATAATCACATGATTATCACGCAGTCTGATCATCGAATAAAACATTCTGTTAAGAAATATACTTCATTACATTCACTTTCACGGTTATACTCCAACATCAGACGTACTTTAGCGAACCAAATGGAAAGCCATCTGAAAATCTTGGCCACGATAATAGCAGTGTGGCACATGGATCGCAAATATAGGGTCCTCCAAGCAAAATCCGAATAAGCAGTTCGAAGCCCTGGGCAACATATAAGCACGGTCCGCGATATAACAACATAAAAATCCAGATTTGCTCATGAGAAACTATCCATCTCCCACGTGCAGCATGTGGATGATGGTGATCAGTTACTTGGCAACAAAGACAACCCGAGATTACATGGGCTCTCATCTTATGGGGTCGTAAAAATATTGTTTCCTACAAAAATATCCAAAAGAAACTCTATACCGCTTAGAATTTAGATGGATCATGACATAGAAGTTCAGACAGGCCTTGATGCCGGCTCTAAAGTAAAATATTTACTACAAGGATCCCATTTTGTAGCTGAAAATCAGGTACAATAGACAATCATTTACCATATTAGAGGTAAATATACATGTACTACCGAGTACTATCGAGCGAAGATGTTTGAGCGATTGTTCGTTACAAAATAATTCATAGCTAATTCTTGCAAAATTACGAACAGAAACGATCAATATGGTGGTATGGGTTGAATTTCCGCACCTTAACAGGGTCAATCAAAGGAACTATTTGATATTAGCAACGTTCATACAAAAACTCAAACTGACTAATGCTAAAATATTCTGGAAATTTTATATTTAACAGACGCAAACTGTCTACGCTGTATGATAACGCACACGCTATGAAGTCTCAAATAGCCTTGCCTCCGATAATTACCTATGTCAGAGCAGTACAGAGGGTTATCAGGATCATAGAATACTATGATTTGGTTATCTCTGCACAATATAAATTATACTGAAGAAACCAATCCTAACAACCTTTGATCACCTGCAAAGCAAAGACAGCAGCTCACCATTCCTATTCCTTGGCCGTCCACAAAAAAGCTTAGCACTGGCCAAGAAAGTTCACTTTGACTTAAAGCACACTAAAGTTCGCATCAAAGTTATTCATTAATCACAGTAGTCTCATCGACATACCATAATTACTATAGCTTTGTGAAAAGAAGTCATATTCTACTCAATTTATACGGCTCCCAATTCGACTTCATCTCGTATGGAGTCCCTTCTCCTAGTATCAGTTTTATTATTTTGGAGAATGATTAAACACTGAGAATCTAAAAAAACTATTTTAAACTTTTCCAGCTCCACTCAGACTAGCGAGCATTAACTATGCAGTGTCTAAAAGTGAAGATCAATGACGGCAAGATTCGAGACTAGAGTTATGGCAAGCTTGATTACTTCTAAGGTATTCCTAGCTCGGCAAATTATTTAGAAATTCATGACGGTGATCCTATCATTTTCAAGCTGGAATCATCCGATTGAAGGCTCATGCTAGCAGCTATCGAATATAAAAGATGCCTGGTTTTTCTTTAGATCTACATGTAGATCTATTTTCTACATGTAGCTCAAAGTAAATCTCTTTAAACTTACAGCTGATTTTAAACCAGTCGCTGCGTTAGCCCCACTCGCTTTAATTATCAATATGAAATCGATTATTGCATTGCGTTATGCCGAATCGATTCTTCAAGAGAATAAGGCAGGCGATCACCGCACAGTTAACGAATTCTTCAGGAAAAACTTTGCCTCTCTGTGGGAACTATATAATAGTAAGCCCTTCAATTTACACCAGCATCTTCCTCATCGATATTCTGATTGTCTTTTCGCTTAACCTTGAATGTTTTCATTCTTTCTTAGCAGTCTTTTGTTGCTTGCAGCAAATGCTGCAAATGCATCAAATGCCTGTTCATTTCGTTTAAATGCTTCTGGTGGAATCTCGGGACCAGTCTGGCAGCTAGACGATGGTCAGTTGAGGATTGGTGGAGACCACCAGTGTGCTGTTTTTGAGATCAAAGATGGCGGGATCACTGACTCTAAGGGCTCTGGCTGCATTCTAACTCGTAAGTGCTTGGCCGAATCCGTAACTTAATGTGGTACTTACCAAGGTCTCAGCGGAAGTACGACAGTTCCAGTGTGATCGTGGTGTTGGTCCATTACACGGATTTTCTATCGGGGAAAATGGCATCCTCTCTTACAATCAGAGTCCAACTTTTTATGCATGTCCAGCTTCTGAGGTAGAATGGAATGTTTACACAGTCCCCGTCGTTGGACAGTTGAAGTGTGTCTCGATTACACTAACAGCTGATAACTGTGGTGCACCAGCATATCATGCCCCACCTCCGCCAGTTTATGCGCCGCCTCCACCACCGCCTGTCAAGTATCAACCACCTCCGCCCGTGTACCAGCCGCCACCACCAGCGCCTATGTATCAACCGCCGTCGCCGCCAAAGTATGAAGCACCTCCACCAGTGTATCAAGCTCCTTCTGCACCTGCTTATCCTGCTACGACAGCACCTCCTTATTATGATCCAGCGCCTAGTGTTTCTGTCTGTACGGGTACACTTATTACAATTTGTATTCCGGCAGCTACCTATGGTGGGTCAAGTCCATGTGTCTGTAGTCCAGCAGAAAGTCATAGCAACATATATGCAACCTCCACTTCAGCGTACTATGTAACTTCAACCTACTATGCGCCTTCGCATACGTCAACCTATTATGCTCCACCGGCGCCGTCAAAGTACCCCCCAAAATATGAAGAGCCTAAATACGGAAAACCAGAGTATGGGAAGCCTGTATATGGGAAACCAGAGTACGGGAAGCCGGAGTATGGAAAACCGGAGTATGGAAAGCCTAAGTATGGTGAGCCAAAATACGGAAAGCCGGAGTACGGCAAACCTAAATATGGTGAGCCAAAATACGGGAAGCCGGAGTATGGGAGGCCGGAGTATGGGAGGCCGGAGTATGGGAGGCCGAAGTATGGTGAGCCAAAATATGGAAAGCCCGAATATGGGAGACCGAAGTACGGTGAGCCGAAATATGGAAAGCCCGAGTATGGTAGGCCAGAATACGGGAGGCCGAAATACGGTAAATACGATGAGCCGAATTAAGTTTATAGTTTATTAATTTATTTTTATTAATTTATTTATTTTTACGGTCAACAGTTAAACGAGTAAACGTGACATGCACGTTTGTGATCCCGTATAACCGATATCAGTAGATAGAATGAAAGATGAGATGAAGCAAGACAAGTATCAAGTATGAGACTCGGGCAGGTACCGATAGACAAATGATAGTTTAGAGCTTGTTACACACAGAACTGATCAGAGACATGCTACGAAACTGGAAAGGGTTAGCAGAAGTCTGGAGCCTGACAGATGCTCGTGGAGGAAGTATACATTGAGATCGGGTATCTCAGAGTTGAGGACATCGTTTTGAGGACCGTTGTGTCTAGACTTGTTATTCTAGTATCGCCATCGCCAGTTCAGTGCGATCATATCATCCATCATCTTCAAGGCCTAGAGTGCCTAGTCAATTTATCATCTTATTCCCTCAAGTATTTATCTTCAACTAGACGAAAGCAAAAGCTATAGCTGTTTATAAGTTAAGTCTTGCATTAGTCAGATGACTAAGTATGACGTAAGTCACGTAAGTCTAAATTGTAAACCATAAATTATCTGCGAGAGTAAAAGAAGAATAGAGATACATGTACACATATAGATCAATTAAATGGCTTTTAACCGCCCGCTGTGATATCACTGCAAACCTGAAATATATATCGACAATAGCCCCATCCCGGGGGGGGCATGCACGATGACTGCTAAAATTAAGATACATTTATTAAGAATTAGATTCCGAGAGGCCTTGAAAAAATAAAACTCCCTGAGGTTTAGTGAGCGCTATACAGCGGCTTTCTCACTTGACAAGATCACGCGGTGTGGATAGGGCAGATTTCAGACAGAAACTTGGCGTTCTTCAATACAGTGACTTGTGTACTTGTGCCCCGTCTGTTAAATTAAAATTCTCAAGGCAGTGGAATATTGGTAAAGGAGATAATATCATCAGAACAAATGTTCACTACAATAACATCTGTGGGAATTCTTTAAGATTTACATGAATTAGCCGAGCCAAGGATTTATGGTTTAAAATTTAGCAGAAATGGTTGTTGAAAGTACAAATACATGTAGTAGGGTTCGAGAATACTGGAGCAAATCTCTCTTTACTGTTGCCTGAGGCATCTTACGCGTATAGGGGCATGATAATTATAAGTTGATGAGTTCCCTAGGGGTTGAAATGGATAGTAGAACTCCTAGAGATCTAACACAGGTACCTTGGACATTATTTTGAATATTTTGTGTCGCATTAATGTCAAACAATAGGTCAGTTCAAACGGGCGATCGGCGTTGGGCTATGGTTTCGGATTATATAATTCTAGCACGTGATATCGTATACATCACCCCATGATGATCAACCATATTTGAAATAGTGGAATTGTTAGTATTGGCTCTACTCAACTTTCAAATAAGGGTTTAATATTTGCTCAAATATTGACTGGAGCGAATATGGATGACAGTTCTGGACGTGAGTCTCGTGATTGACAAGGTCGAATGATATTAATGTTGGGTGGAAATGTAGAGTTCCGACTCTAGATCATTTTGATAGACGATTCTATCGAGCGACTATGGCGTTTTGTGATGTTACATGTACATTTATTGAATAAACTCTCTAAGAATGGAACATGATCACTTGATCGGATGAAACAAAGATCAATAGAAGATGCTAAGGGCGTAAACGTACCGAACGAAATAAGGTGCGAGCAGACTCCTTTCCGGCGCCGCAAACGATGTTTGTTTAGCCCCAGAATAGCCAGAGACAAACTTCTTGAGAGGCAAAGAGTTTGCTGGCTATGAATTCCCAAGTTTCTGTCTGGAAACCCTAACCCCTTCCATATCATTGCGAAACTCCTGTCTGTCGTACGATCTCCTCCAGAAATACGACCTCCACGCTTCACACGAGCGATCTGTCCTGCGAAATTTGCACCCAGTGACTTCCATTCTCCCTGGACGAAGGCGTGTTTCTGGGGATTCAAAAAGTCTTGATAGGCTTTTATATCAGGAGTGAGAGTGGGTGATAAGTCGTAGAGTAATTAGCATATGTAATTATAAGAATTCTGCTATGGGGTTTCAGCATGTCTTTGCAGTGCTTAAATATATGTACGAAATCAATGTATTATGAGAATATATTAGAATATTTGACACAAGACGCATGCAGCATTATGGCGCAGTGGAAGCGCGCCGGGCTCATAACCCGGAGGACTCTAGATCGAAACTAGATAATGCTAACCGGCGGATTGTCATTGCAGATGTTTTTGTATTCTGATACAACCGGAAAGTCTCATTCGTATGATTGTAGGGTGTAGGGTGTTAAAATGGCATGCTTTTGGTTTTACCAAATTCAGCCGGCATTATACTCAGTAGTAGATCTTTACGAAAAGTCCCACAGGCTATTTTAGTATCTAGTATGACCACCCTTCGCAGCCACCACACCTCAATCCTTCACGGTTCGATTTTATGACGTTCTAGTAGCTACTTGCCCATAACTCCCTTACTCACTCTGGGTGATAATTACTCGTACTCCTAATCTCCTCTTTAGTCCACTCCATATTTGCTCTATCGGGTTCAAGCCGGGCGATTGGGTGGGCCAATTCAAGCAGGTGATATCCTTGGACCTTAAAATGCTTTGGTAGTACGCGCAGTGTGTTTGGGATTATTATTTGTAGAAATATGAGCCGTTCTATAGGGGGCATATCTCCCAGGAGGCACGTTGCCTCCATGCTACGAGTCGAATTTCGGTCTAGGATACTAATGTACTGCCCTGTATTCATCCTTTCTATTACCTGGACCATGGCGACTGGCCTAGACCAAGCCAGACAAGCCTAAATCATCACGTTTCCTCCAAACTCAACTGTCTGAATTGTATCTCTATTTTAGAGACTTTGTTGGTCCCTTTGCCAGGTTTAATTAATGCTGTCACTGTTGGAAATGCTAATACTTCTGGGTGAAATGAATTAATATTTCCTAGTGCCCAGCTAGATTTTCACATATATTTCAAGGTTCACAACTTAAGTGAATATTAATAGGTTGTCTATTCTGAGACTCCATTCTTATCTTGTATGTGAGAATATCTATTCTCTTATTGGATACTTATCTTTTGTAAACTTATCCTAACTTCTTACTTACTTTCTCAACTTATATCAAGTGACTTTGTCTGCTTCACTTGATCACTTTGTAAATTTCTCATTCTCTCTAGTAAAATACGAACAGCCACTACAAATCCATTGACCTTTGTTCCATCAGACCAAATGACTTTCTTCCAATCTTTAATTGTCCACTCCTTGTGCTTTAGGACGAATTCAAATCGGGCCTTGGTGGCGGGTCGAAGGCTGGATTCGTGGGTTTCTTTCTAGTCTTTTACCCCGACTCTCGTAACACATTTCTCACGGTTTGCGGGATGACACATATTCTAATGGACCCCTGCGAAGCTGCTGCCACTTTTTTCGGTATTTTTGTGATGCCGTGTGTTATGTCGTGGACAATTTTTCGTTTGTCCCTAGGAGTAAGTTTTGGAACATCGCCCTTTTCTGGCCCTAGTTTCTTCGGGAAAGGTCTTTAGTATGTTAGTGACCACACTTTTAGAGCATTGAAGCTCACTCCCGATAGCTCTGCGAGAATTTCCTTCATGAAGGAGTTGAACAATTCCATCTCGGGTTGTTCTGCTTAGTTTCGGCATGGTGCTGCTAAGACTGCTCGAATACAATGTAATCTTCGACTAGAACACTTAAATTTGTGGTAGTAGGCACGTACAAGGTCTTATCTAAAATAAAATCGATTTATATGAGGAATAGCAAGTTTGTGTAATTGTAAGTGGTGAAGATTGATATCTAATTATTCAAGTATAAGTGGCTTCAAAGTGATGTGCAGGTCGCTTAGTTTGTTACAAATGGATTCGTGACTCAAAAATTTGAGGAATGAATTTTAGTGTATACAGTCTAGTAGACGCATGCTGGAACAAATGATTTCTGAGAGTTGTCTTTTACTGTCATCGTTGGATTACTTCCGCTTGCTCACTTTGTGTTATAGATACAAAAGTGGCAGCCTCTTTTTAACACATTTCAACCCAGACCGAAAGCCAAGAATACTGACCATGCCAAATTCCGTCGTAATTAGTAATAATAATTGTATTAGAGTGACGCAAACTCTGGTCGTCCGTTTATTACTGGAAGGTGGACTATATACATAAATTATTCCTTTTTCCAAACGCCATTCCCAAATAGGTATCTCATTAATCAACCAACATAGTAAGTCGTCGATAATTAGTAATACAAGAATAACATGACACTATCAGGTCATTGAACAGTGTGAGAGACGGTGATGAGCACCAACATTAGCTGGTAAGTCCGTAGCGAAACAAAAATTAAATTGGGATGTGGCAAGGGTACTCACTCTACTGCTGTAGTGTAGTTTCTTTCCCCTTCTCGTCGCATCGCCTCTAGTGCGAGACACCGACCTCCAAATTTAAAATTGGGCACCAAAATCAAACCACAAACAAATAAACTACAAAAAAACTGATATCAATTTGATATAAATTGGATCAAATAGATGAAAATATACAACTATAAAATTTGGTCGGCGTAGGTTCGAAATGATATAATCACAACAAAAAATTGACAAAAGCTAGAAATTTGAATTTCGACTCAATAATATGACTTCATCATCAGCTTCATTATAACCCCTTCTGTTAAAAAAGACGTTTGTCACGTATGTTTGGAAGCAGTCAACGATGAGATGTTAATCTCTAAGATTATTACGAAGAGGTAGATGGATATATGTGAAGACAAAGGTGATTGTATTCTCTACTTGATTAAGGTAAATCTCAGAGGTATTTATCCTCTGAGTTCCCCAACTTGTGATCTATTCAGTTACTATCTACTACTATTACTATTGAGATCTTGATCAATACTAAAGATCGAGATAAGTGTGTTCGGTTACTGGTAAGAATCGACCTAACTTATTAGCAGATCCTTCTGATATTAAATGTTGATCAATAACTTCAGTCACAATATTCTATTGGTCGCTGATAACTAACTATATCGTTACTCATCACATATTTCAACACCTTTAAGTCACAAGAGGGCAGCTTCCGCTCTACATAAACTATTATTGCCACGTTATGAGAAAGAGAAACTACCATGCAGAAGCCTTACTCCCCTCCATAGCTTGATGGCTCGGATCATGTGTCATCATCTGATATATTTTTTTGGCTTTCATTCTAAGATGGACGAAATCTAATGATAATCAAGTGGCTAGTTTATCTAATCATTTAGATCCGTTCCAGATCCTTTTTGATGGATTGCCAGATAACATGATTTCAAAGAGCATCATTCACTTTTTCCGAGCTCATGATGCCATAACATGATGCCATAAATTTTTCGTTGATAGAATAGGTTTGAACAAGAAGTTTGATCAAGAAACTTGATCAAGATCAGAAATTGGTTGGCTGCCAGTTTATCAAGCTTACAAAACCTCCAAGATATAATAAAATGAACCGAAAAGCAGCTGATAATATACTTCAAATAGACCACAACAGACCAATTTTTCTAAAGAGAGAGAAATCCCGAAGAAAATTAGCAATACGATTTTTCTGCAAGAAAAAACTTGCAATCCATGGTAAGGAAGAACAAGTAATTGAGATAGATGGAAGTGTCCCGACTATTCTCAAAAGATATACTCCCGTTTTCACGTAGCTTGGACAAGTAGTTGATAAAGTTTTTGGGACATGAAAGTCAATGCCGAGTCGAAGGAAAAATCCGGACGTTAATGTTTTAATTATCTTGGTGAATGACCTCAAGTGCAGAGTTGCTGTTCTTCAAAGTGGCCACCGTCCTGGGCGAGCCAGCGTCATATCCTCGTTATTGACAGCGTTTCTCTGCAAAAGATGATAGATCAGAGGGCTCGTGATTGTGATATTCCTCTTCAGCCTGCGAAATTCAAACTTCCCATTTACCATCAGTCTCTCTAACCTTGAGACATAAGGGGCAGTTTCTCTTTCGGGTCAGTCACTGTCTTTTTCGATATGGCTGTTAAGGAATCGCGAAGTTCATATGAACATGAAAGGTCGTGTCTCAAAAATAATTAATATTTTTAACTTGAAGATCTAAACTATCTCGACACTCTCTCTATTTATACATGCCGTGATCTTCGCTTCCAAGCTTGCACTCTTGACTCTCCGTAGTGGCCTCTGAGCCATTGACCTCTCCTGCCTCAGACCCTCCCTCTACGTTGCCTAGAATTCTTTAACTCTCGTTGGTAGGATAGCTTTCGGCCACTTGTCGAGTAGTACATGAAAGCGTTGCCGTTGTATCGTAGAGTTGTGTAAGCAGAGTCGCAGTTAGTCGTTGAGCTCGGTTCGGTCATCCGAGTCCTTCTCGGATCTCCTCCGATGGCTCGAGCGCCTCCCCGGGCCCTGTCGGTTCCCAAACTACCCCACGAGAATCCAGACTGGGATGGTCCTCGAGACCAACCCCTATCCGGGCACAGCCCGTCACAATGGCTCATCAATTTTATTACGATAACAGCCACCCTTCTTGCAGATCATAGTCTTCAGTATCTCACCTTTTCACTTCGCAGAGCTGGCAATGGTCATAACACCTCCAGCAGCTTTTGCGTGGATTTGAATAGCACCAGTCGGGACAGCAACACATGCAATAGTCACATGATATTGCTTAGTAATTAAGTAGATTAATTATTACCACTGCTTTAACAAGGTGGCTGGCGAAGTCGAACTCTTCACCTTCTCGCGGTGCCGGCTGTAAACGTTCAGTATGTTCGCATATCTGAGATAGCCAAGAAGAGTCGCAGTCCTTCCCTTCAGGATCCCCATTC
>JAATOF010008721.1:0-15817 GCA_013170925.1 Podosphaera leucotricha
GTATCATTACCAAAATAGGCTTAGCTATAAAGCTTTTAAATTAAATTTGTCTGGCAAAATCCCTGTCACAAATTCAATTCTTTCACTTGTGCCGTATCTTGTCACTCAATGCCGTAATATCAGAAGTGTTTGCTATTGCTGTTTGTTGTTATTATTGTTGCCCGTGCCGGGTAACAACTGATATCTCCAATATCGCTCTAGAAAAACAGCGGGAGCTAGGCTAAAATTAGATGATCACTTTGCATCATATTGGCAAAGATAAACGTATATTCCCACAACTGCTAAGTAATGTTTAGCTCCAACAGATCGTTTGATGCGAAACCTTGCATTAATAGAATATAGATGCCAAGATAAGCCCATAGCGAATATGTGGACCTCCTTTGGTGGGACGTAGATGAGAATGATATATTCAGTGATTGAATTTAGCGTCCGGTATCCTTGATGGTAAATAATCAGACAAACTCGTATCCACAGTACATTTTGGCTCTCTATCATAGTACATGTACGCATACGGATAAGGGACAATAACGTACTGCACAGATACGAGTTTTTATGATTATATATCTTTAATGATGGTAAGATGTGTGATTATCTTTTAGTCTATGATCGACGAGGAAAAAATATAGTTCTTCACGTGCATCAGATAGGCCGCATGGTCTGGCGGTCCATCATCCCAGTCGTTCCTCCAGGTAGTGTCTAAGTTTCCTGGACACATGCCTAACAGTTTTCTTGCTTTTCCTCTCAATATTATTTACAATTGAGGGTAGACGGACGTCGAGGGATAGTTCGACTCAAAATCTGTCGAGCGTTACCCAAATATGGATATTTCAGACGTCAAACTGAGTCATTTTTCAAATTCGTAGTCACTGTTATTCGTTTTAAATCCTTCAGAGTGTATATTAGGATAAAAGATAAAAAATGAAGACGAGATACTGTTGATATCTAATGTATTGTTAGCTTCCGTGCTTCGGGACTGATGAGAGGTTCGTAAGGCTCTGGGGAATATAATTATCATTAATTGGGGGGGACCCATGAATTTCTGCTGGCGTATTTGGTAATCATGTTTCAATATGTGTTTGGGTGCTACATTTTTATGCAAACTTAAAGACGCGCAAACACAACAAAAATCTCAGTCGAGTTCTGTGAGAAATGAGAACTTCCTACAAGTTGTAACAAGTTCACATATAGGCCCACACCTCATTTGGTTGAATTAGTTAATCCTCCAAAGACATTCAAAGGTCTATATAGATGGGTTCTTTACCTTCACATGATTTAGACCCTGACTGCCCAGTACAAATTCATGTCATATTCGAGATGGCTTAGAAGAGTAGTGCAATCTCAGCGAAGGTCGACCTTAATCCGAGGAGAAAATTCATAGAAATCTATGCATCGTGTGAGATATAATAACTATGATGGTGAGCGAGACAACGGCATCAAAGAAATAAGCGGAGATTTTCACATTCATATCATCAGTAAGCCCTGATGATGGTGACGACGATACAAGACGCAAACTAACGAAGTAATGGTGAAAACAAAGCTCGTCAACCATCATGGCTCTGGGATAACGCATTCAATGGAGATAAGCGTTGACAAACCACTAGAAACCCAGCCTAATCTCGAGTACGAGAATTCCAGCCGAAAATCGCTCAAGGTGTACATTCAACTACCATCGTCAAGGGTATCAACCTAAAATTCATCGAGAGCGGGATAAATTGTTGTCAGACGAGTCTGGTGCAAAGTATGTGCTAAACGTGATTCTAGGTCGTTCAGGTGGTGAAGAAGAGAAGCGATGTTGAGCAATAAAACTAATCTTGCCCGGTAATTGTAACTCACAGGCTACGGATATTAATTACGTGAATTCGCTTAATATAGATAACATGATAATTATAGAACTCTGAATAACGAACGCCATTTAAGTTCAAGTTCAATAACACAACAGAACAGAACAGCAATAACTGTATCGTTTCTTTCCCTGTGACCCACAACTAAAATAAACTGATTATTTTTCAAACTTAACAAGAGATGAATTAAAATCAAATTCATACACATGAAACTGGAAAGAGCGAAACTTTAAATCTTCTTCGCATGTTAAAGATGCCATCAAGTATGTTGCCGTCGTATTTTTTCTTTAAATTTTATCCAAATATTATTATTCCCAAGCTTCGTTACACTGCACGAAACATTTCTTTTTCTTTATTTTCTGAAGACTGAAGACACCGACCAGATCACATTTGTCGTTCATGACAATACGATGCCTACTTGTCTTTTCTATTTATAAAAATTCAGTTACTGTCATTATTAAACACAGGGAAGATGAAAGCATAAAACTTACTTGCAGATTTAGACTTGTGTCCAAGTGGCCACTGATAATAGAATCCAGAGACGTGGTTGCCCATTGCGTAGAATCGTTTCGGATATGATTTCCAAAATTTCCTTGATCGATACTTTTCGCATGCCGTCGCAAGATTTTTGGTGACTTTGACCTTGGATATAAATTTTCTCTTGTGTGGGGACTTTGAAGACTTGGGGCAGCTGTATCCAGGCTTGGCCTTTTTATGAATACTAAAAGGCGTCCGTTTTTGAAGTTTGGCTTCAGCCTCATCCATACTGAGTATAGAATAGGTTTCAACTTCGGAATTAGTATCAATATTTGCATCAACCTCAAGTTTAGTCGATGCATCGCTATTGCCAACCAAGTCGGCATCAGCGTTGGCGCTGAAGGTGTTGAAAGAGAAGCTAAAATCATTAAGTGGTTGATCATGCCAAACTTCTTCTTGTATGACAGGGGCCCAAATGTCGGGATTTTCATTTTCTCTGAGAAATGGGTCTTTACTTGGGTCTTTAGTTGGACGAGGCGTTGTTTCAGCTGTCTTATGACAAGCCACTGAGGTTGAAAACACCAGAGCAGACGTGAAGACGGTGATTAGGGACCGCATCTTGACGGGAATCTGTGCAAATAGCTGATGGTGAGAGTAATGGTTTCTTTCCAGAGAAGATATGACATCTCGAGTCTTATATCTATATCCAAGGTTTCCACTGCCATCAACAACATCATAACGAATCTACTATTAACAACTGAATTATTTATAGATGGACTATTAGACCCAGTTTCGGCCTCTTGGCGTGATAATTGGCCCGAGTATTTGGAGCCGGAGGGTTTGACTTCCGCCGTTGCCATCATCATGAAGGCAGGGTAGCATCATCTTTATTCTACCATATGATCAACTGGCTCAGGTTTATCAATGTATCTGATACAACTATTGGCTTGTGATGCAATTTTTCATATTCAATTACTCCACTGTCCTAGAAGACCTCGGCTGAAATTTTATGTGAACAGAAGATGAGTTTAGGATCACTTATTTTTAGTCCAAGTTACCACGTTGAGCCATCACAAGGATGGAAGCTTTGAGCACGAAATCTTTTATCCTTGAATAAGGCATCAAATCAGGTGGGTGGCTTGTTTTTTGTGAATCCACCATCAGCGCAAAGTTGATTTCTAATTGCCTGACTGATGAGAAATAAGTACTGCCCAATTCTCCGATGGAGAAAGAGAGAGGTTTCGTATAATTATGAGTTAGTGAGAGAGTGAGTGAGTGAGTTCGAAAAGTCAAGTGAATGATTTCCTCGGTTCTGCGCCATCTTCGACGTGACTGTAGTCGACCTAGAGTCTAACAGCATGCTGATTGATCAACGTAGGGATACGATTCTTGTTTTATTCGAATCCCCTTGAGGCTTAAATCGATCGACTTGGATACTTTGACGTGTCATGGCAACTGTGAGCCTGGTCCAAGCGCGTCCCATCAAGCTAGAACAAGCCTTGTCGCGCGATGGATGGGACGGTGCCAGAATTTGTCCCTCGTTCAATGTAGTGAGCACGATAAAATCCTATTACTGTAATGTAACTAAACCTGAGTGATTTATTCCGGCAAAATATTGTTTTGAAACATCACATGGCTTCGGGAAACCACTTTCAAGGTGCTAATATCATGTGATTCAGAGCCTGTCGATACTCTTCCATTAAACACGAAGCCGGAATTCTCGGATGAACGATAGTTAAAAAGCTTAATGAAAGTGCACTGCTAAGTTACACTTTATGTATTTCTATTTGATGTTTTAAGATGTTTCTAACTCGGTTTGGTTCATTTACAATGTTGGGAATGAAATAATTGCGCTTGAGTGAAGTTTCAAAATAACTATCATCCCAAAATCCAATCGTGATGCTGTTGATGACCTTGGGTAGCAGATATAACAGATTCTTTCAAGCAAAAATCTTAGAGATGAAAAGCTTGTATCATGGATTTTCCCTGTGCGAGGTAGCATGAATATGTCTTTGTACCCTATTTGGACATCATTTTACATGTCATACTCGACTGTATCATCTCGTGAGTCCGTGCCATAGTATAGTACAAACTTGATGATTAAGTTATAAAGATAATCGTGTCGAAGGTACTTTATGGGACCCATAGATCGGAGCAAACGAAGACCCTGAAGCATCTAGGTACTCATTCATCTACCTGTCAACCCTCCCATGACGAGATAATGAGATGAATGAGACCTTCCGAAATTGAGTCATTACCATAGCTATCTCTAAAATCCTTCTTTTTCAAACGTTGAATTTCAAGTAAAGCTCTTTGGCGCTGGATAAGTTTCCGTTCATGCTGATCCTACACGAAACAAGAGACAGCAAACATACTCTAAATGTAGCATTTGACAGCTTGCCCCTGCTGCTCGGTATGTACCGGGTGTTGTATTGTTGACAGGTAAATTTGGGCAAAATCTGAGAAGTAAATGATTCATTCTTTCATGCCTTTCGACGGGATCTCATTAGGAAAGCCTGAAATGACTCGCGGCAAATAGTCATTCATTCAAGTGGGATTGTATCAATAATTAGAGCCATGACTCGGCATCCACAGATCTCGCTCAATTTGATCAGTAATTAAATTTTCTTGCGTTTGGTGCCCTCGACTAAAGGACGAGATTTTAGCAAATCCAATCCATTTCAGTTCAAAAATAAAATATAAAATTTGTGCATCAAAAACCTAGCTTAGAAGAGTTATTTTGCTGATTTAGATCCAATTAAATGTAGACAAAGTTATAACGTTTGGATAGTTTGCGATATTTTGTAGGGAATTGGCAACGGGATTTTACAATATTGCCGGGGCGAACTTATATGACGATATTATGGGACAATATGAAAGAGTCTGTGCACCAATCGATTGCGTAAGGATTAACTCAAATAAAAGTGACCTTCAATGAAACTCCAATTATAAGCCCTAGTCACCATGGATACCGACGGAGGCTCGGTACGCAAAGTTGAATGTATCTTTAGATGATTGGCAAACAATTTTTCACTGGAGGTGTATATGTATGTGTGAAGGATGGGGATGGGTTTTGGTGAGGAGTGAAAGGAGGAACGCTGGAGGAAATGAAAGATGCTGGACAGATACGAGGGTATATACATGTACTCTTATCACAAGGATTGTGTGGTGATCTGCTGTACCTAATTAATCCGCTTGAGACGGGAAATTTCCGAAATAATTCTTTTGCGGTGCATTTATGTAATAACCAATTTTCTTTATAACGATTAGAGTGCACAGACTCCGTTACAACGATATAATCATTCTGGGTATTCTGGGTTGTTTATCCCAGCTGACCAGGCAGAATGTCGATGATGTAACGTATATCTCAGAGCACAACAGCTACATCCAAGCAACTCCCCAAGTAAATAAAGTCCAAAATGGAAGATTGTAATGATCGATCATCAGCTTCCTTTCGACCACTTCTGTCAGCAAACCCCCCTCGCATTTTGATTGTAGGTGCAGGGTCACGGGGGAATGCGTATGCGAGAGCTATCAACGACTCGACTAATGGGGTATTAGTCAGTATTGCAGAGCCAATCAAGTATAAGCGACGTCGATTAGGAGAAAAATATTTGTGGGGTAAAGCCAAACCGACAGAGGGGCAAGAGTTTGAAGGTTGGAAAGAGTTCTTTGCTTGGGAGCAGCGACGACGCTGGCGAGCTGCCCATGGGGAAGAAGTTACTGAAGGAGTCGATGCAGTTTTCATCTGCGTACTCGACGAAATGCATAAAGATGTCATCATTGGATTAGAATCACTCTCCCTACATATATTATGCGAGAAACCACTGGCAACATGCCTTGACGATTGCATTAAAATTTACAGATCGCTGCTTCCAAACTTGCCAGACAAGGTTCCTGCTAAAATTTTCTCTATCGGTCATGTACTCAGGTATAGTCCACACAATATCCTGCTACGAAAATTACTCGTTGAAGAGAAAGCTATTGGTGACATTATTTCGATTAATCACACAGAACCAGTTGGCTGGTGGCACTTTACTCACAGTTATGTCAGGTTAGTCTCTTGATAGAATTTTATACAAATACTGCAGTAATTTATGACATTTAGAGGCAAATGGAGGAAGGAATCGACTACTGCACCATCACTCCTTACCAAGTCATGCCATGATATTGACCTACTCCTCTGGATTCTCTGCTCTCCGCCATTAAATTCTTCTGAAACACCACATATTCCTTCTATGGTAAGCTCTATGGGCGGTCTACGATATTTCAAACAAGCCCAAAAGCCTTCTGAAGCAGGGAATGCCACAAATTGTTTTTCTTGTCGTAATGAGTCCGACTGTAAATATTCAGCACGAAAAATTTATCTCGGAGACAAACATCAAGGTCTTAAATCAGGAAATAGAAAATGGCCGGTTGAAGTTGTAGTTCCTGAAATCGAAGAATGTATTGCGCTAGATGGGTATGCTGCTGGTGAAGCTGCTGTTACTGCCGAGTTGCGTAAAGACTATACGAGCATCACTCCCGCTACTGAAATTTCCTCTCGAAACTGGTTTGGACGCTGCGTTTTTGAATCGGATAACGATGTTTGTGACGACCAAGTTGTTACATTTTCTTGGGATGACATGCCCCTCGTCGATTCAAGCAGTGAGACTAGCAAAGACTCTGGTATTCGGGGTGCAAAGACAGCTGTCTTCCATATGATCGCTCACACCAAAAAAATTTGTCAGCGATTTAGCAATATTTATGGATCAGATGGGGAGATCCATGCAGATAGTAAAACTATCACCGTGCATGATTTTAACACGGGAGAAAGAAAGGTGTACAAACCTCATATCCCCGGCGGTGGACATGGAGGTGGAGATGATGGCTTGGCTAGGCAGTTTGTACTTGCCGTTGACCAGGTTAAGAACTACAATATGTCAGCAATAGAGGCTCAAAAGCTTCACATAGGATGCAGCATAGAAGAAGTTATCAGAAGTCATGCGATGGTATTTGCAGCAGAGGAGGCCAGACGAACTAGAAAGGTGATATATTTTCCAACATGGTGGCATCAAAACGTCGAGAATAGTTTAAAAAATCAAAACTGCAGTCAGGTAAAGTGAAATCAATGAAACTCGCTGAATCAACGCCCTTCAGAATAGCTTCAAATAAAATAGGTCAGACATGCAGAGCCTCAGTATGCGCTCAAGGACTCATGGCAAATAAGACAGATCCAATGTATTTAGAGCGCCTCTGACAATATTCGTTGACGTATACAGGATGTAATGTGAGGAAGAAAAGATCGAGCAGACGTTTAATATCCACCTCCACAGCCGACCTCACCTTTCAAATTTGCCGCTGACGGGAAATTTCTAATAATGTAAGATTTATACAAAATCCCCACACGATACATGGAGTTGCGTATTGTGGAAGACCCAGAGTACGAGGTACAGGTACACGCAAGTTAAAAGTTAATTACAAACTATTAAAATTACATTTGTTTAGCAGATTCTGATTTATACATGTACGTGACGCTCAGGCGATTGCGTAGCCTGTCGCCGACGGATACCTGGATCTACTCATCGTGTCCAGAAATGCATGCAGATGTGAGACACAACGCGCGTGTCCATGCCATGCACACCCAAGGTTCTATTAAGGCTTTTATAATTATTATTTTTTAATATACCTGAGGTCATGTAACAGATCGTTTAGCTCAGTTGGTTAGAGCGAAGTGCTAATAACGCCAAGGTCGCGAGTTCGACCCTCGGAACGATCAGATATCACGGGTCAACGTTCATTAGCTGTTCCTCCGCAGTTGGATGGGACTGCAAGCCCTGCGAATTGCCCAGAGCGGAAGGTTCTATGACTTATGAGTTTACTACGTTGCATTCAGATGCTGCAATCTTATGATATTTGGTCAAATGTAATAGGTCAGACGCGAAACAACAGACTCGAGGCATTCAGCAACAATAATCTGCCTGTGATCACAAATATGTAATCAATTGGTCTAGAAGACAGTAACTCAGTCAACGATGCAATTTTGGATAACTTACTCAGACTTTTGTTAAAATTGAAACAGATTATCTAGTCTTTGACCATGAATTTTGAAGGTAAAATTAGGTTGTGTTAACTCTAAGGATGTAAATATGGGATTCATCCGGTATCAAAGTCTGTCAAATTTCTGCCCTAGTTCTACTAGTCGATAATATAAATAATAATTAAAAAAATCAGGATCTTAAATTTTTACATTCCAAAGGTCGAGCGTCCAGCCTCGCTCTTTAATTCGTGCGCCTCTCGTGGCTAAATTTTGCTTCGCTGATGAAAGAATCAATAATGTCTTACTAGCCCGAGCAAGATTGTCCACCATTTCTTGAAGTCGGCCTGACTCCATAAAAAGCTCTAGTAGATCTGAATCTTCTTCCGCCAATATAGATGAGACTTCCATGGCTTCCAGAAGAAAATCTCGACTTAAGCTAAGCCCAGCGCCTTGAAGAGTAGTGATGTAAGCTAGAAGAGTTTCAGGGAGATACGCTCTTCTCACAGAGTCTAAATCAGCTTTTACACTCTCTGTGGGGGAATTAGTGTGAACATAAGAGTTCTAGGGTAAAGAGGGCCATACCATCTTGACTAGTAAGGAGCCATCCTTTCATGAGAGACCTTGCACACACGCGGGCCTCTTCACATGCCACTTGGTAGCTATTACGCCATTCGCTGAGAGGTATTGGGGGCATTTGGCTAGATAAGCCCCTGAAAAAATTTGAGTTCACCATATATTTGTTGGGAGACTTGTACTTACTGTTTTTTCATATCATATAGACAGGTAGCGGTATCTATATTATCAAGGCATTCGATCAAAATCTCAAGCTCTCTGAAGTTGTTAGCTTCAGCAAGCATTTGCTCCTTAAGAACCTCTGTCAATTCCTCGCTTTCACTTAAGTCAATATCAAGTAGATTTCTATCCTCGCCAAGTAATACCTGAGTCTTTCGCTCCATAAGCATCTTGCTGGGAACATTGATCGAGAGCATTTTTGCTGCACAGAGATGGAGGTTTTCTAGTGTAGGTAAGCCAGTGATATCGAAAACTTTGGCATTTATCCTTACTGAAGAATCGGAGGTAAAGCATAGTCCCAAACCTGAAGGCTTCAGCCCAAAGTCCGTCAACAAGTAGATACCATTGCAGGCTCCTGATCAATAACAAATCAATTCGCTCTACGGAATCCTCATTACCAATAAAATCCTTGATTAAAGCTCGCTGCGAGGAAAAGGTATCGGGAGTATCAGAAAAGAGAATAAAATTTTGTGAGGCAGGATACCCGGGTATCGTGTCTGGAAAGTCGTCTAGTAAGTATCGAGCTTGTAAGCTGACAAATTGTTGAACATCTAATCCTAATTCCCGCATTAATTTGATTTGGACCAGGCGTTGATCATCATCGATAATATCTATGAGGTTTCGTGAGAGTATAGCATATTTTCTTTTTCCAGATAATTGAGAACAGTAAAGAGGAATAAGTTCTTCCTTTCCAGCTAGCTTCAAAAAGCTAATGTATGCTACTATAACGTTTTGTACTTCAGTTTCACGGTAAACGTCTCCTAAATCGAGCCCAAAGCCCATGAATAAAATAAGGACATGGGTTAATACTCTAAGGCTATCATGATCTTCCATTAAAACATATTTTGTAAGGTTATTATCCTCAGGTTGTTCCACATTCGGTGGTATCACTCTTGACACCACTGTTGCGTTGGCTACTTTAGAAAGTGCTAACCCTTGTTGGTATATAAAATTGGGGAATTGGTCTGCAAGTAAAACACCCTGGAGCATTTTCATAGGTTTAGTGCTTTCATTTGACGTGCGAGGGTCAGCTTTGAGGTTTTCAATGAGACGCGAAGCTGCAGTCTTTGATTCGCCATGGAATTGAATGGCATCAAAAGTTCCTCTGTCAGAAGTCGGTGCCGTTAATGACGTCTTGAGATGATGTCTTTTCAAATAATTATCAAAATTGTTCCTGAGTAAGGAGTTGTAATGGATAAAAATGAAATCATCCCATGATCTACACACTGGTTCCACACTGACGATATCGCCGCTCAGTAGCCCATAGACAGCCTGTTCATAATCATCTCCACCGCTGTTATGGGCCATTGAAAAGCACATTCTCTTCCAACGCGTCATAGCCTCCGGATTTGCCGGTTCACCATTCTCTACAGGATCATCACAAGGAAAGCCTAACATGCTGATAGCTCTCCAAATCTCAGTTCGTTCCATGCACCATTCTCTGATTTCTTCGGATGATTTACCGCGCCGTAACAGCTCATAGCAGCCCATCCAGATAGCCCGTTCAAAGTATTCATCTTGAGTGGCTAACTTGCGCCCCTGTCGACTGGCAGCATCAGGATCTAGCTGGGTCGAAAGAGGTTCAGTCCTAGATGGATTTAGAAGTACCGATTCTGCATCTGGTGCTTTAGGATCAAGAGCTCTAGACAATGACATTCTCCGCTTGTAATCTTTGATTGCAGCCTTTGTGTGAAGCCACCCATGAGCTATAATATCGCCTCTTTCGGCATTTTTCTGTAGATCTTCAACGAGGACATTGATATCTTCGCCAGATTCTTCGGCATTTTCTTTCAACCACTGTAGAACAGTCTTGCGTTCCAATGCAAATTCTTCAGTCGAGAGAAAATGATCCCAAACTTCCCGCTCTGAGGAATATTGGTGCACAGGTTTCGGAGGTATTGTATTTGCGTCAAAGCGGATAGTAGCAAGTCGCTGGAGGAGGTCCCAAGTTTGTGCTTCAAGTTCCCAGCGATCTAAATCATTTAATGTGGTGTGAGACTCAGGCATCGGAAGCTCCTGATAATCTGAGATGTCCATTTCAATTTCGTCATCCTGTATGATTTTGAATCCACGCATCTTCTTCCTCCATCTTCGGCCTTCTTTCTTCCGTCTTTCGGACTCGTGTTTTTCGCGGA
This sequence comes from Podosphaera leucotricha, assembly GCA_013170925.1. Lineage (NCBI taxonomy): Eukaryota > Fungi > Ascomycota > Leotiomycetes > Helotiales > Erysiphaceae > Podosphaera > Podosphaera leucotricha. The sequence goes on from JAATOF010008721.1 coordinate 11,265, forward strand.
GACGTACAACAGTCTCCGCTGCAATATTTCCAAAATGCCCCATAAGATCAAACATCATCTCTTTCCTTTGGCGCGGGTCGGAAAGTTTTTGAGGATTAAAAGTATCTAAAACCTCAGCAAATCGTTCTATTTCACGGCCAACCCTGTTAGCCGCATTTTTTAAAGGGTGTAAAATATTTTCTTCGTCTTCAGGACCTCTTAGGGGCATCTTTTTCATATCGTCTATCAAATCAAAGCTATCAGTCACATGATACTCTGGTGGTGAATGTGTAGGCATGTGCTCACAGCTCAGGTCCCGATGCAAGTCTTCTTCTACACTTCCGTTAATGAAACCCCTTTCTTCATTGTAAGATGATGCAGGATCTTCAGACAGCTCTCTCTCAGATCGTGTCTCTGACTAATTAGTAATATAGTAAGTACAAGCCAATTAACTTGAGTCTGAGACTTACACCTAGCCAGCTACTTTCTCGAGAGGCCTAAGATGAGTTATTAAACTAAGAGGTTTCAATAGTTACTTGCGTGGGGTTGTTTTTACCTGGCGAACCAAGGCGTGCTTTCGCGTCATGAGCGCCATAATTGAAATCTGCGCGATTCAATCCTATTATGCCTAGGGAGACATATTGAGCAGAGAAATAACCCTGCAGATGAAAACCATAGGTCTGTGGAATTTAAGGATCTTAACAATTTATTGTATTGAAGGCAATCATCACCGCGTTGACTTGCAAGTAATTTCACAAATTTCGTCCATTTTGAGCTTAGCGGTTCACTAGCTCCATCACGAGGATGGGAATTTATATTTAATCTCTTCTCTCGACTATGCAATTTCTTTCCTCAACAATGTCTACGGCTTTCTACTTAGAGTCTCGTAACAAGCCTCCATAGGAGTAGCCATCACTGCTTGTTAAGGTCAAAGGACCTATTACGCGCTCATGATCGCCCATAATAATCAAAGATGCTCCCCGTTTTCGTTTCCTGACTTACGGATGATGAGAGACTATAAACCGGGAGTTTTACAAATTCATTACTATTTGACAAACTCAAGCATGCATGTACAAATTTCGCCTAATTAATTCTAATCGCTTGAGAGAACCTTCCTAACGGTCTGCTTTTGATATGTAAAGCTGTGTAGGTCGTGCATGCTTCAACACAAACTCTGAAACTTTTAACAACAAAAGACACCTCGGTAGAATCTTGTAGATTATAATCCTTTTACAAAAGTTATGATAATATATGGACACGGGTTCCTACCGCGCTTAAATCTGAATTTGACTGACGTGTAGTCCCGGTTATCATTGGTCACCGTATCTCCCGCTACGGAATGTAACCTCAGGCGTCATGTATCCAAGTAGTACAACTCGCCATCACAGAAATCCCACCTGCAAACCATCAGAGCAGAATAATTAATCCCACAAGTTATCTTAGGGCAAGTTAAAAGCTTTTTTCGACATCCCATAAACGTATACCGTACTAATTTTATCGTCGTAATAGCCACTTCAGCATGTCTGGATCAGATCACGAAAGCCCTGCTCCGCCCGAAAAAGCAGACACCGCCAATTTGAGCGAACATTTGAATATCAAAGTTACGGACAACAACAATGAAGTTTTCTTTAAGATCAAACGGACCACGCCTCTGAAGAAATTGATGGACGCGTTTTGTGAGAGGCAAGGCAAATCACTTAATTCGGTCAGATTTCTGCTCGAAGGATCTCGCGTTCAGCCAACAGATAATCCCGAAAGGGTACGTTGCACTAGATACTCTCCTATATCCTGCCCCCCCGGCCGTGATTGAAGATACTTTTATAACTTATGCTAACTCTTCACTTAAAGCTTCATATGGTTGATGGAGACACATTAGAAGTACATCAAGAACAAATCGGAGGCGCATGAAAATAAAATACGTATCTACAAACAGCGTGGATAATTAAAATTAGTAACGATATAAGAAGGGATCGCAAATAGATATATTGTCTTTGTAATGAAACATGGTCGCAATTTAAGCACTGCGCCATAGTCATCTCAACATTGGAAAAGTTTTCTGGTATTAAGATGATCCGTAAAACTATTCGAAAGAATGCTATTTCGCCAAAACTCGATCTCTCCCTGTAGCGCTGTAACGGACAAAAATTATCCAATTATTATCGTCTTAGTTGGGCAAGGACTTGTCTGTTTATATTAAGCCTTGCCTGTGAAATGACCCAAATACCCCTCAGTATGTAACTTAAAAACTTTTGATTCAATCATTCCAAACTGCATTCTTTGCACGCTCCGCTTCTTCTTGAGCTCTCAACTTGGCTTCTTTCTCCTGAGCTATTCGCTTTATTTCTTTTTCTTTGATAGCTTTCTCATATGCTTTCTGCTCTTCGGTTCTTTCGAGCGGCTTTAGGCCCAACGCGCCGGCTATCAACCTCTTTGCAACAGCATCTGTCTTCTCAGGCCTCGCGGTGCCCCGTGCATTATAGATATCTCGCACATAGTCCGAGTTTTTGCCGTAAGGAAAGGTATCACGAACTTGTGTTATGGTTTGAGGTTTGGTAACATCTCGCAGAGGGTCTAAGTTTTTACTGTAATGAATAGGAAACATATCATCTCGTTGTACTGTCGTCTGAGATATAGGAGTTGGTGGCGGCGCCGATGGGAATCTCTCTGGTACCTGAGGAGAAAGGGGAAACTCTGCCTCGCTCGTTGGGGAGGTGATTTCATCTTCCCATGAATCTGCTATTGATTGTCTATCTTGAGTTGATCTGAGGGGCTTTGAAACTTGTGAGTTAATGGAGAGCTTGTTTAGAGGAGAATTCGAGGCTGTTGGGAGTCAGTGAATAACTTAAAGACTTGAAGAGCAATACTTTTTCCTTTAATTTTCTCCATCCTTAACATGAATGATCAAGATGTAACAAGCCGTTTACATGACTATTATTAAATCAAAATGGCATCACCGCCTGTCCGGACCCATAGTTATGGTTAACTTCCGTAGCTACATGGCCCGAGCCAAGGTCAGATTTTCGTTTGATTCACATAAAACCTAATCCTAAATTGGTTCTGTTGTGCGTCATTGGTACAGGGACTCATGCGCAAGGCGTAGTATTAAATTCTCACAAGGAATGTTACGGTCGGGGTCGGTCGAGTTATAAATACACCATTCCCCCCACACATGCAGTCTCCGTCAAATCTATCACCCGCGTACTAAGGATTTATGTGACCAATAATTAAATGTATTTCGGGAATTGGGGAATTTTCATTCATGTTTCTCAATCACAGCAGCTACTAAAATATCTTCAAATAGCAGACAGGTTCACTTGCAGCTTTAATTGGGTATGGTTATGCTAATGTTATAAACTCTGATGTGTGGTTGAGAAACAGTTGTGCCACTGAAGTTATCGAGTAAGCTATTACATCTACAGGTAATCCATTTTGTATCATTTATTAAGCTTTCACTCCGCCATTAATTGGTTAGTTCCAGCCTGTCGTCAGCGTGCAAAAGCTGAAGTCTGCCAAGTCACACCATCTTGGCTTATTCGAGATATAACCGTGTAGTTAGTGCTAGAACTTATCAACAACAAACTCTTTCTTCTAGTGTGAGGACTAATATATCGATTACAAAAGGTTATCCTGTCAATATCACACTGACTAAGTCTACTAGCGCAACTCCCACGCGGTGAACTTGCTATCATCTAGTCTAACAAAAATTAACCCCATATTCTTACTGTCCGCCCTTCAGCTTTGATTAGTGCTCTTCTGAAACCAGGAAGATGACAAATTTTTGAATGGACAAGCTATTTAATGGAAACTAAAACTCCTAGTCAGATATCGAAATATCCGGAAACTCACTTATTCTATCTGCATGATATCCCTCTAAGTGCGAGAGGATACGGTTTGATCTTCACACATCTTACAATTTTCGCTGGCTGAAGAATATCAATCCAACTGATCAGCTAGATTCGCACTGCTGCAATATTCTAGATGAGTTTGTTTAGTATGTATGGCTAGAGGCTTATCCAGCACCACAAGCCGCCTGTCTGATCTCTCACCATCCTTCTATTATAGCAGGGAAAGCGCTTGGTTGGGGGAACTACAAGAGGAGGGATTAACTAGTTAATCTTTTCTCCCTACTTCTTATGTACTGTACAGCGACCTATCGACCGAAGTAATCCTCGAGTTACGACTGAAAGGTAAAATATAAATACTTGTTTCCACCCTATGTACCTACCTACCTTCATGATCACTTCTCCCCTATATCCCCCAGCTCCATTAAAATCACCCATTATCTCTTTAATCACACTGAATAGTTGAGCGAGCCATCGTCCCCGTTACACTATTCCTCTCTATCTATCTAACTGTCTATCTATCTGTCTTATCGTACAGAACGTTGAATTTTCCCGATACCTTGCTGAGGCCACCGATCCATATCAAGTATCCGATTATATAAGCTACTTTCTGTCGGTTGACTACGCTGTAAGAGTGTCAACCGAATTTGAAGGTAGGCTAGCCAAGTTACCACTGTTATAAAGTAACTGTATGAACAGTGGGTGCAAGAGATCGGTTGCTTGAACTTTGTA
>JAATOF010008730.1:0-11417 GCA_013170925.1 Podosphaera leucotricha
AGATCGATATCCTGATCTTGAGAATGGGCGATAGCGAATAACATATGAGTTAAGGAGGATTATACAGGAGGCATGGGACTCTTTTGATGGAGATTTGCTAGGAAATTTCACTCATAGTATGCCCACGGGATGCCAGGCAGTCTTTGATGCCCAGGGGGGGGCGCTACCAAAAACTGAAATTATGCTTTTACACTTATTATCCAGATTTGGCACTAGCTTGGCACTAGCTGTAATTTAGTGGTAAAAGCTACTATAATTAGCATAGATTTTCTGTAGATCTTAAAAACCTGCATTTTACATTCGGATATCACTTCCGAAATAGGCTTAGCTAGAAATGTTTTTATAGAATTTGTATGGCGATACCCCTACCTATAATTAAATTTTACTGTGCCGCTACGGTAAGTTTTCCCAGGTGGGTCTGTGTAGGGTATATCTCGCTTCAGGGGTTACATGTACACTAACTAATTTCAACAGTAGTTTGAGGGCTGAGTGGATAAAATCCTATGAGCATCGGTCCCAAAAAGAGCAGATGTCCAAAAGTACTTTGACTTTGCTGAGAGAATCCGATATCATTATACTATCCGATCCCGACGATTTCAATATCTAACACGCGAGGAAAATGTACAAGGTAATGCCTAAGCCGACACGGAACATATTGTTCGGTAAAATTCCGAGCGGGCCACTTTGAGTCTGTTTTACTCAATCTGAAGAGATGAAAAGTCGACATTCATTCTGAGAGTATCAATAAGAACTAGTGTTCTTTCCCACATATTGGGTGAAGCCTTCTCTTATCCTAATAAATAACAATATACATGAATCTGCCCAATCGGTAAGTACTCATGATACATGGGAGATAGAAGGTATCCATCCGCCCGTCGCTCAATGAAAATATATCTAAATGAGCGCACAATCTGGAACAAGGAAATAGAGACTATTGAAAACAGATCACTCACCTTGTAAATAATTACGAGCCGAGGCTCGGATCTATCAGGATATTTCTCGGTTTAAATACCGATCAAAATTTATGATGGATCGCCCCCTCCTCCCGGTTCAAGGAGGAAATATCCAAGTTTCCGTAATGTTGTAGTTTGATAAGGTGTCTAAAATAGAAAACCGCTAATTTACGTTTTAAAACATTGTAGGGGGATGGATCAGTGCATAATGATTTATCGATCACCAAAGGATGTTTATCGTGTCGCGGCTCTGAATTAGTCGAGGTCTTACAAGGATGTCATTAAAGCCTTGATTAATAATTATCGTTAAAGTTAAACCAAGAAACCTTGGATAAGTTACGAGAATTTTCAGATCATGATATTTTCCGGAATCTGCAGAAGCAAAGACTGACTGTATCTTTCAATGATTTCATATATCGATATAATTGTTGTGTATTTTCATTTTCAACCTGCGAAACTCTGCACATCTCTCTCTTATCAGGTTAAAGGCTGACTGACTTTACGATAGTGTTCCAACGCCACAAGAAAATATTGCATTTTCACAGCCGGTTGAGCCTCTCTGTATTATGACCCGATATAGCATACGTGGTAAGTAGCTTTAGATGTTTCAATTAAAATCCTAGTTCCAAGTATAAACCTGAAGCTGATGATTTAATATCATACCTCAGTGCTACAAAACATCTTGGAATCTAGTAAATTGAGCTTATTGAGAAAAAAATGTCAGCTACAAGTATATTGAGGAACCCTCAGGTAGATCGATGATTACTATAATCAGCAAGTCTTGTTTTTCAAGCAGCTTTCCAGAGCCGTTGCTTAGAGAACTACCCTGCAGTGTCTAGTTATGCTGACAATCACTTAGGCTCAAGTATTGACCCTCACTTCAATGGAACGAGAGAAGATAAATGACGAAAGGTTAATACATCTATAAAGTTTGATCCTGAATGTAATCACATCTCACACTACGATAACTTGCAGACTGTTTGCGGCACAACAAAGATTACTTTCAGTTAACCATAAAACTTGAGATACATCATCTGCCTGTTAAAATAACAAATATTTTGAGTCGATTTTATTTGACTGGTCTGGAGTTTAGTCCTAGCACATCTGTAAAATCCAGAGATATACAACATATGGAGTCAGTCGTCATATAGGTTCTGTCGCCTTTATGTCACCGAATGCGTAGTTCAGGCGCACAGGTTTATATCCGAAACAACCGAAATCCATAGTTGGGCTCCATGCTCTTTATGACGAGCCTTTTGATTTTAACTGATCATCACTCCCACGAGAGAAATTATTTCTAGATCATACTGGAATTCATACAGCGTATGGTAGAATTGTAAACTGATATTTTATCTCAACATCCTCATCATGTATCACAAACATTTTGAGCTATTCAATACTTGCGCTCGTTACTGAATATCCAAAGAAATCTGGAAATTACGCAAAGGGATGTAGTCCAATATTAACAAATACAGGATCGTGGGACTTTGTGTAGAGGTCGATTAATACCCCAGTTGAAGTCGAAATAAAGGTACTTGGCACAATATCTTTTGCCAAGAACATGATTTCTCGTGCTAAGAAATTTCATCATTCCGAATATCTATTTTATAAGTGTGTTTGGGTTGTTCTGAAGGTAGAGAGAGATAAGCTCAAGTTGCCTTGGAATAATTAAAAATGTCTCAAAGGGAGTTTTCTCGCTTGATATTTCTGGGTAGTTTTTCTTCAGTGGCCGTAGGGCAATCCCATGAGTAAACAACTTTGTTCGTAGGTACAACGACAAACGAAGCTGTAATTTAATGAACACATAATTCTTACTCGTTTATGTAAAGCATCTCCTCCATTTCAGAATGACGCTGTTTCTCCGTGGAGGTTTAAGTATATTAGAGACATGCTCGGGTTGATTTACGAGCAGTGTACGAAGATAGATGTGACGGTGGTGACGTCGGAATTAATTTCTTCCCTATACAGTTAGAGTTTATATGACAATTATTGATATAACTAACTAAATAGGGAAGGGTTTCAGGTAATTTGTATTTTTTTCTTTTGTGCCTCTTTAACCAAATAAATAATTAATTATGTATTCTGTCAATCAGTCTGTCGTAATTATTATTATTAGCTACATCTAGTTAACAGTTTTCGTTCTCCTAAACGAATTGAATATTCATGTAAGCCACAGTTCAGGATTGAATCCAAAAAATACTGGTAAAAAAAGCCTTGTTCGTTTTCCAATACGTAACTTTATCTCGGGGCAAGGTATTGAACCTTCTTAATCTGTTTAAATTTCTATTGATGCTGATGCTGGTGATCATCGATCGTCTCAAGACGATTTTCCCGCCGCCAAGACGTCAGTCTCTCCTGATCTTCGGGGAGAAATTGATGCTCAGATCTTACATGCCCCTCATAAGTTCGCGCACATTTTAAATTACATAATAATATGATTTATCTCCCAAGGACTTACTACAAATAGCCAGCATAACACCTCAAATTTTCCAATAATTAATCTCAATTTATTTACGACTGATTGTAAGTGTGCTAGCGATATTGAAGTTTGTGGAAGGAAGAATTGAATTAGTTGCTCTAACATTCCCAATTCCTGTGCGTAGATAGATTTGGTTGACTCAAATTCGAGTGAATCAACAAGTCTATACTTTGACAGTTTCCCAAGTGTAACAAAATTTGTATTTGGTAGAGCCCCATTCAGACACCTTTCTGTTACAGACAGACGGGATTCGTACTGTTTAAATATGCTGTAAGATTTTGAGTGTAACTCGGGCAGTTATGATCAGGGGACAGGGGAATCATGGAAGGGTTGCAGGGGTGAAAGACTACGCCATGACCCGGATTCGACTTCCACTGGAAAAAAATGCTGCTTCCCAACATGGATTGTCAATTGCAACTTCATCATAATTGTAAAACCACTATCACTCTCTACTTCCAGCTCACGCAGACGACCACTGACACTCTCGTTTTTCCAAGCGCTTCTAGTCCTGCCAAGCGACAGTATTCAAGCTAATTGACTTGGTCCAACAACATCATAAGTTCAGGCACGCCATCGCTACGACTAGGCTACGACCCGAACCGTTTACCCATAAAATATTAGCCTGAATGGCTTCTTCTTGCGAAACATCAAGCTAGCGTGCCCAAGCCATTATTATTTTCAGCTGATCGCCCCAGCCAACCTTCTGGAGGCAGACCAAGACGGGACGCTTGGACAGGTACGCATATAGTGATATTTTGCCTTTCACTCTTCGCTTGATGCGCCGCCAGAGTGGCTCTCACAAGCTTCTCTCATTGAGATTCAGTTCTCGTACACGACGAGTTGGCTCCAAGGCAACCCACTATCTGAGTTCAATCTTGGTCCATCCTTTATCCCAACCACGCCAGTTCAATCCATTTGGCCTCAAATGATCCCATTGCCAACCTGCCTTTTTCCAAACTTTCAAATTCTTACCTCGTTTGGTATCCCGGAAGTGCTCGCTCGTGGAATTCTCTCGAGATGTTCTTCCAATCTTGGCCATTATGGGAGAAGATGACATTTGTAAGTACTCTATATTTCAAACTTTGATATGCTTATCCTCTCCAGATTTTGGCTGTAGCCATATCATGTGTTTTCGTACTCGGATGGATAAAGGTCGTGTGGAGGTTCAGAGTCAATAAAAAGCGTGAGATGTTCGACGAGGAGAAACGATTAAGGATACAAAACTTGAAGAAAAATGGGCTAGTTGCTGACTCTCAAAGAAAACAAGAAATCCCCTTTGGGGTAAGAGCAATTCAGAGTGGAATACAAGTTGATGGAATCTGGATTTCTAACCCAAACACCCCAGTTCCCAGCGAGCTAACCCTCACATCTTTTCATGGCGAATCTTCCGACGACTCTGCGAAAAGTAGTAACCATCCTCCCGGAGAATCTCTCGCACAAGCAAAGCCAAAGTCGAAGCCAAAACCGCGTGTCAGACCTGTTGCACGTCAAGAAGGCTTAGGAAATCGAAGGCATCCTGAAATACTTCAGGAAATATCAGAAGGTCAGACAATCCGCCCTTCATATAAACCCCGGACATCGTCACAACTCCGGTTTAGCGATCATGGAGACTATGATGAAGAGACATTAGGCCAGCTACAAGGTACTCTAAGCCCAAAGAGGAAAACTTATGCTGTAAGACCCAGAGGCTCCCAAAATATAAACGAAGATCCAGATTCTTCGGCGGCAGATAACGAAAGAAATTCGGGAACTTCAGATGATTCCGATGCTACTCTATCACACGATACAACAACAGCAGCTGATTTACATGATCAGAATATTTTGAAAGTACCCTCAGATAATTTTATATCGCGGCTATCCGGTGGAACTCTGCCAAAATCCGAAAACATACCTAACGATTCTCAAACCCTAAATCCACAAAACTTCGCACCTTGTGATAATAGTCCTAGAATTGATTATCTCTTTCCGAGTCATCTCGAGCCGTCGCATGATAGAGATGAAACCTCTCACTCGAATCAATTACAATCTTTGAATGAACGTTCGGCATCTCCATTCGTCCCAGGTGAGCTTCACATGAATAAAAAAACTCGAAAAGTCAATGCAGGATTTGAGGTTCTACCAGCAGGCACTTTTGGAGCGCCCGCCGAATTTAATACTCTGGTAGTAGATGGCAATGTGGTCGAGATTCCCAAGGAAAGAAAGCCGAGTGCAAAGCTCCAAAAAAAGCCTCGTAATTTATCTTCGGGTCAAACAAATACACTAGGAGACCCTTAAGAATAATTCACTATTTTGTTAATATTTTTTTGTTAAGGTCTTGGGCCAAAGTCCCAAGTCTAAAGTGCAGGACCGGTGAAGCCGGATAAAGTTACGCAATAAAGGCAAAGTCCAACTCGTTCCCACCAAAATACTACTTGAAGTAGCTAAATTTTAATAATGAAAAAAGAAAATTGATTAAAAAATTAAATGAGCCTCTTCTCATACTCCTCCTCTCCGCCATAAAGATATCCATGGGAAATTCCTTTTCAACTCCACGCATCGAGCAGTGAAGAAGAATGTACCTCTCTGAACCCAACGGACTTTTCTTCCAATCCCCGTCAAATCTAAGCCCAGCATCTACCTTTACTCTCTAGATGGTCGCTTTCTATATAGAGAGTCTACGCCCTCTCCCAATTTCTTCCATTATACCCCCAAGAGTAGTATACCTAGTCCCAACTGCCGAATTTCCCATCCATCAACCGAGCCTCCCCCCCGCACCTTTCTCCCTGCCAAGCACAGCGCCAGTTCCCCCAATTCAAGAAGAGCCGGAAATCCGCGTCGAGGGCTCAATGTCAACATATTCTTGCCCTAGCCTTTGTCGAAATCTAAGGTTGGCGTCTTGGTAACATATCGAGCGTATGTTCCGTTGAATCGTCGAAAAGAGTCGATGGTGCCGTAGCCAAGGTAGAGCCGAAAGTGAGGCTGACCTATTGCCTCGTCTACACCATTACTTTGATGACAAGGAGTACATCCAGAGGTATTCCAATTGTTAATGGTTTCAGGAGACGATAGAGATAGGGTATTCTTCGGTAGCATTTACGAAGGGGTTAGATGAGCCATAGGCCGAGAAATTTTAGAGATATAACCAATGTGCCGAAACCTATTGAGTTTTCACCCAAAAGGAAACGTGTTTTTGTCTGAAGTTTACATCTCATCAAATTTTTCTAGGCACTATAACTCTGTAGCCTGGGTTTTCGACCAAAAAACTTGTCCAATGGCAATAAAACCATTCATGATTGAAACTGGATTTTAGCACTAAAAAAATGCTAAACTCTTAGATTCGTAGAGGAAACTGTGTATAAGTGTTCAGATATTACCCCCCTTAAACTATTTATGTCTAGTTATCATAGAGAATTTTATCCTGTAATAACGCTGTTCTGGTCGCAACCATGTGATATAAAGAGGGCGGGCGAGGCCCGAGGCTGTTTCCTATAGTAATTTCCACCGCGGGCAAACACTTTCTAGACGCAGCAAACTTACGCTCAAGTCGCTCCACTCTAAAAACACTAAAACGTCGCATTCCTGAAACGGTAAGGAATAATTTAGTAGATTAACATAGGCTCCTTGATCTGTGATATAGACGGTTCATTAGCTGAGGGCTTTGGAAGCAATATTGGAATAGTACTTCAGCCTCCCTAACTAGGGAAAATCAAGGCATATTTCTTCAATCTTGAACAGAAATATTATAAAGCTTTGTACTGCAAAAATTAAAGGGAATATAATTCCAATCCACTAGATTCCAGTTCAAAATGCTATATATTCTCTGATCTCTAATTGCCAAACCGCTACCCAAGGTATAAATCCAACAACCACAACAACTATTTCACTTCACTGGATCAAACTGATGGGCAAGTGCTTTGATGTTCACCTCCATTGGTGCCTGCCCTGCTTATGCAAAAATTGAATGAAATGAAATGATGGACAAGATCATATTTATCTCGTTTATATCTCAGATTTGACATAGAATAACAGATTCTGAACACCTGGCACAATGACTAGACCCAGGAACACAGTAAACCAATGTATACACTATTTAATTTACACAAAGAAAAAGAAGTTACACTCCAATAGCTAAAATCAACGGAATGTATGAATTCATTCACTCCGCACAGCTTGCGGCTTGAGTTTTCACTTAGATTTGGACAAGCCTTTAGTATACACTTTTGACGCAACGTAGGAGTAATAGTAGCGACGTCTTGACAAAAGTTTAAGATAAAGACGCGTTCTCAGCGAAAAATGTAGTGACGTTACACAGAAAAAAATAATTGTACTTGAATGTTCAACAATTGCTACTTGTCCATCATCGTCAGCAGAGATCTAGAATATTTAGCCATACGCTAATAAGCGAACGACGCTAATCATAAAAACTTTGCCCCTTAGATCCAGTCAATTCGATTGCACCACCGTAGACTAACCATCTGCACAGATTACAGCAACTGTCTTTCAACTATGTTATCATATCTAAGGTCAATCCCTATTATCTTAGTTAACACTGACTCAATGATTCAGAGAATACTTTGACAATTGATATATACAATCACAGAATACTTCGATAGATTTCACACGGAACATAAGGAGTCCACTTAGCTATACAGTCTTTAAGAGTGTAGACCAATAGGTGCTACTCAGTAAGTTAGGAGCCTTAAAATACTTCGGCACGTCTCATATTAGCCACGAAGACCGTTCATCGATTGCGGTACGGCCGTTGTAGGTTAGATCTATGACGCGCTGCTATACTCTTCCTTGAAACCCTCATTGTACGTCAAAAAACGTACATCAACTATAGCAAAGCTACGGGAGAAAAGCCCGAGATACGACTGTCACGGCTGCTGAGTCAACAGTTTTAACCTATTGATCAATAATCGATCAGCCATTTTATTACTTAAATGGAGTGGAACAGACATGCATACGTGACACCCACAACACAACTTAATCTGGTACAAGCTGCTTAACACTTTTTTTTTAAAAAAAAATCACATAGATAATCTGAAAAGAGCACGCTCCTAAAGATTGTCTCGTTTAGCTGCTTTAACACTTCAACAGAACGTTATCACCTTAACCTTAGTCCCAAAACTTCAGCCAACTTTATCAACAAAATTTAATTTATAAAATTTCTAGTTACAGGTACCATGGCTATCTGTGCGGTCTAAATATACAGTCGTTGTTATTCTTTATCGCTTCGCTTCTAGTGCGCGACACTAACCTGCAAAATAAAACTTGAACACGAAAGGTTCGCAAATTTATTATCACCACAGTAGATTGAAATAAGCGCTAGAAGTTTTAATTACGACTCATAATTAACTTGCCTTCATAACAGGGCAGCTCCTACACTACTATCGTCGTCACCTGCATGAGAAGGAGAGGTTGGAAGGTAAAAAAGCTTTATCCTCCATCCATGGTCTCAAATAGCAGCTTCATCCGCCTCTATGGCTTGGATGATGTATCATCACCTGATATGAAATTATCCACATAATATACCTTTTGGCTTTCGTTCTCAGCTGCACGAATACTTTATACAGTGCTCGTAACGAGGATGTTGTCTAAGGAATGTAGTAAAAGAGGGGAAGTTATCCACTGGCTTGAAGGTCCCATAACATCCTGCTAAAAGATCCTCCGACTAATGAGACCGAGAAGATTACTAAAACTCTTTCGCGTGGTCTAATTAGTAAATTCTCGTTAGGTTAATTGCTACTTAACTATTCAGATCCAGTTTAGATCATTGTTTGATGAATTGGCAGAAAAAATAACTTTAAGGAGCATCATCACTTCTGAATTCGAAAGTCCATTTCTTCTCCCTTGAAAGCTCTGAAATAAACCGAAAGGCAGCTGGCAGTAAACTTCAAATAGACCAATTTCCCCAAAGAAGGGGCAATCCGCAAGAAAATTGGTAAGACGATTTTCTGGGCAAGACATCTGGAGTTTAATAACCCAGAGACTTTGACGTTAACAATCAAACACAGAATAGTCACACATTATCAGAAGTTCTGGAATATTCGGGAATTTGAACCTCTAGAAGGGATTCATTTAGACATAATGCATATATCTTCCCTACATCAGAATATCGTATTGTAACGGCCGAAACCTCAGACAGAGAGATCTAGCTGTCAGGCTCAAAAATATTTTGGGCTCAAACTATTTTAACTAATTCTAGATTCCCTTTATTCTACCCTCAATCTGAAGGCTTAAAAGCAAGTTCTTGATGGATGAGTAATTGCACTCAGTTCAGCCAAATATCGATATTCATGATCCCCTTGGCTTTGAACTCAGTAGCTCGACTCTGAAGAGTCCCAAATTAGAGAGAGAAGTGGATTTTGATTTAAACATCAAAGCTTTCAGTGGTGTCTAGAATCAAGAAAATCCTGTTAAAATGTCATCAGTCACTCAGATCTTGAATATGAGACATGCGTCAGCCTAGAATTATCCATCTCTACACAACCTACCTAATTGTGCAAAGTAGACCAAGTCCTGCTTAATTGTTAGTTGGCTGTACACATTTACGACCAAGCTCAGATAAGATTAGATTATTTGCCGTGAGAAATTAAAGAGACAAAAATTAATTCATTAGATTCTGGATCAGCTTTACCATCTATCTAATCTTCAACTCAATTGATATTTAAAAAATGTTTAAACAGAGCTACTTGAGAAGTGTCACTGGATAAACTTATAAACGGGATAAGTCTTTTTATGTGCCACTCAGTATAATTAGTACACAACTTAGTCCCAAATAAAATTTGAGAGTAAAAAGGTTGGAAAGCCGCATCTTGGTCAACATGTTAATTATGTCAAATAACAACGAGCTGCACAGCTTTAAATTGAAATTTTGAAGTTTCGCGTATACCAATTGAAAGATAAAGTGTTAGTTCTTTGTTGAGCCCTCCAGGCTTGATTGATTATACGATCCACGGGACTACGTATGAATTTACTTCAATTTTAGGAATAATTTATGCAATCGAGCAACACTCGATCAAAAGCTTTCTTGGTAAAGAATGTGTTGAGGGAAGATTTTATCTGCGTATAATATTTTTGTTCATGTAATTTCATCTAAAGATAATTGAGCAGAAGCCATAAGTTGCGAGTACATGATGAGTATTTATTACGTCTACGAACCACGCGCGTAGCACGGGATCAACTATTCCCTATTGGGACAAAAAACGCCGAGAAGTTGGCTTCTCTCAGTCACTACAACTAGATGATTTAACTCGACACTGAGCACTCATGCCGTGGGTGCATTTGCTGGTACTACTACAGGATGTCACATCTTGGGGACTTGCACCCCTTCCCTCAACCGTAAATACCCACCCAAGGAAAACGAGTCGGAAAAACCCGAGCTGCCCTGGCATGCCTTCGTCACCTAGCTGCATCAACCGCGCGGAAAGTAGTCTCACAATGTTCATACTTCGAGTCGTAGCAGGTGCTCAGGCGACAAGATTCTCTGTAAGAACATGACCCAGATAGCGGACCACAACACTATCTTTCGTTGGTCAGGGTCTTGACGCGCACAAAGCTCTCTCAAAGTTAAATGTCCCCCTCAAAATTCCCCTCACAAGAACCCTATCCTTCCCACCATATCCTGCTTTCCTGTCCTTCCGTCTCTTGTACGATCCCCACGAGAATGATATCCTTCCTCAATTGACACGAGCAATCTCCCTTCCCAAATTTGTGCCCGGCGACTTCCATCCTCCGTCGGGTATCCATAACATCGAGGGCGTATACTTGGGGATCTTATGATCGTCGTATCAATTTCGGCCATAATTCTTGCTGGTAAAAAGTAGTCAATAGGGTCATAGGGGTGGCAGAGATGGAGTTGAGGTTGGTGTTGGGTACCAGTAGAGGGAAAGCTTGACCTGTTGTGAAGGCTCCAACGGGGAATGCTTGTGAGCTCTGACCCTGATCAACTGCTGCTCGCGTATATGAACATGTTCATGTGCTTTCATCAAATCTCTAATTAT
>JAATOF010008734.1:0-14683 GCA_013170925.1 Podosphaera leucotricha
ACTGCGAGCTGCAGTACATGGCCGGCGCAGTTGGTCTGCGCGACGTGCGCTATGGCTATGACGGCGCCAACCACGTGTTCGCCAAGAGCGGTGGAGAGGCCAACGACCAGTGGCGACCGAAGGACGTGTCGAACCCCTACTTCACTTTCGAACCCTCCAAATGCATCGTCTGCAATCGCTGTGTGCGCGCGTGCGAGGAGGTACAGGGTACGTTCGCGCTGACGATCTCCGGCCGCGGGTTCGACAGCCGCGTTTCAGCCGGCATGGACGAGGCGTTTCTCTCATCCGAATGCGTGTCCTGCGGCGCCTGTGTGCAGGCGTGCCCCACCGCCACTCTGATCGAGACATCGATTGTCGATATTGGCCAGCCGGAACACAGTCTGGTCACGACGTGTGCCTACTGCGGCGTGGGATGCAGCTTCAAAGCCGAGATGCGCGGCGAGGACGTCGTGCGCATGGTGCCGTACAAGGACGGCGGCGCCAATGAGGGTCATTCCTGCGTAAAGGGCCGGTTCGCGTTCGGCTATGCCACACACAAGGATCGCGTGCTGACGCCCATGATCCGCGAGAAGATAACCGAGCCCTGGAAAGTTGTGTCCTGGGACGAGGCGATCAACTACGCGGCACAACGGCTCAAAGACACGCAGAAAAAGTACGGCACCGATTCCATCGGTGGCATCACGTCGTCGCGAACCACGAACGAGGAAGTCTACGCCGTGCAGCGGATGGTCCGCGCCGCTTTCAAGACCAACAACATCGACACGTGCGCCCGCGTCTGCCACTCGCCCACCGGTTACGGGCTGAAACAGACGTTCGGCGAGTCGGCAGGGACGCAAGACTTCAGAAGCATCGACGCGTGCGACGTCATCATGGTCATCGGGGCCAATCCGACCGACGGCCACCCCGTCTTCGGGTCGCGCATGAAAAAGCGCATCCGTGCGGGCGCGAAGCTGATCGTGATCGATCCGCGGCGAACGGACATGGTGCGTTCGCCACACGTCGAGGCCGCCTATCATTTGCAGCTTCAGCCGTCGACGAACGTCGCGATCATCAATGCGATCGGTCACGTCATAGCCGCCGAGAACCTGATTGATCGCGAGTTCGTCGAACAGCGCTGCGAGCTGGCCGACTTCGCCCGTTGGGAGGAGTTCATTAAGCGTCGGGAAAATTCACCGGAAGCGCTGGAGCCGATCACCGGTGTTCCGGCCGAAACGGTGCGCGAAGCCGCCCGCCTCTATGCGACAGGCGGCAATGCGGCGATCTACTATGGCCTTGGCGTCACCGAACACAGCCAGGGTTCGACCATGGTTATGGCAATGGCCAACATCGCCATGGCGACCGGCAATATCGGACGCGAAGGCGTCGGCGTGAACCCACTGCGCGGACAAAACAACGTGCAAGGTTCATGCGACATGGGGTCGTTCCCGCACGAGTTTCCCGGATATCGCCACGTCGCCAACATGGAAGCGCGCTCGCAATTCGAGAAGGAGTGGGGGGTCAGACTGTCCGGCGAGCCTGGTTTCAGAATCCCGAACATGTTCGATGCCGCCTCGGACGGCGTATTCAAGGGTCTGTTCATCCAGGGCGAGGATATCGCCCAATCTGATCCCAATACGCATCACGTGGAGCACGCGCTGTCTGCGATGGATATCGTCATCGTGCAGGACTTGTTCCTCAATGAGACGGCGGCGTTCGCACACGTCTTTCTGCCCGGCACTTCGTTCCTGGAGAAGGACGGCACGTTCACCAACGCGGAGCGGCGAATCAATCGCGTGCGAAAGGTCATGCGCGAAAAGCAGGGTATGGCGGAATGGGAAGTCGTGTGCCGTATCGCGACCGCCATGGGCTATCCGATGCACTACAATTCCGCCTCCGAGATCATGGACGAGATTGCGCGACTGACGCCGACCTTCCAGGGCGTCTCGTATGCGCGCCTCGACGAGCTCGGATCGATCCAGTGGCCGTGCAACGACCAGCATCCGGAAGGCACGCCGGTGATGCACGTCGATGAGTTCACGCGTGGCAAGGGGCGCTTTATGCTGACGGCCTTTGTGCCGACTGCCGAGCGGACCAACCGCAACTTCCCACTGATCCTCACGACCGGGCGCATCCTCGCCCACTACAACGTCGGTGCGCAGACGCGGCGTACCGACAATGTCGTCTGGCATCTCGAGGACGTACTGGAGGTTCATCCGCACGACGCGGAGGTGCGCGGCATCAGGACCGGCATGAAGGTGTCGCTCGCCAGCCGGGTCGGTGCAACCACGCTTACGGCCATGATCTCCGACCGCATGCCGCAGGGTGTCGTTTATACGACGTTCCATCATCCTGTGACGGGCGCGAACGTGATCACCACCGATAACTCGGACTGGGCCACCAATTGCCCCGAATACAAGGTCACGGCTGTCCAGGTCACGATCTCGAATGCACCCTCCGAGTGGCAGGAGGAGCAGAGGGAGAGGACGATGGCCAACAAGCGTATCGTCAAAGAAGCGAAGCTGGAGCCAGCAGAATGATCCACGATCGCCTTTGAGGTTTCAGAGCCGTGACGTTTGGTCTGGGACAGAATTGTCCTGCCGCATCACAATGGAATTGCACCATGCAAGTCAGCAACCTTGTCCGGATGGCGAACCAGATAACCGACTTCTTCATTGTCTATCCGAAGGAGGAGGCGCTCGATGGCATCGCGAAGCACATCCACGCATCGTGGGAGCCGCGCATGCGCAACGCGCTGAAGGCACACATCGACAGCGGCGGCGCCGGATTGAAGCCACTCTGCATTGAGGCAATGACCGAATACTACAGAGGCCCGAAGAGCCCGAACGCCCGCCGCGTTCACCCGACCCGATCGGCTGCGCCTAAGGGCGGGGAACCGAGTTTTGCGGACGGCGGCGGCGATGGCTGAAGGTTATGCACCCGTGACAGGGGTACGAGGCCTTCTATTGGCAAACAGAGGTAATGATTACGCAGTGTGGGTCTTCGTGACGTAGACAGTTTTGGATAGCTATGTTGATCGCGGCTTGGCGAGTTGAGTATTCGATGGGCCGCAGTTTTTGGACAGGCGGTACGCTGTTCCGCTGTAATCCGTTCCGCTTCGGGTTCCCTCAAAGAGGAGGGTTCCGGATATTGCGGGAAGACCCTTTTTTGGCTCTTCGTAATAGAAAGTACCGACTGTTTTCATAAGCTTCAGACTCATGACTGAGCCGTTATGGCTCCATCCGGTATTGGCGGCGGCGGTTCGGCGAAGTCGTATCGTCGCAAATGTTTGCTGGAGGGTGACGGCCATGGCGCCCGCCACTGAGATTGACGAAATCCGGGCATTATTGGGTTCGAAACCAAGGCCCATCGGGTGGGCGGAACGACGCAATCGTCTGGACGAGGTTGGATCGATTTGGCCAGTGGCCGACGACGTTCGCCTCGATCCCGTTGACCTCGGTGAGTTCTCCGGAGAGTGGTCCATTGTACCGGGCAGCGACGAGTCGCGCGTGCTGCTTTTCTTTCATGGCGGCGGCTATTGCTCGGGATCCATTCTGAGCCACCGGAGAATGATCACCGAAGCAGGCCGAGCGGCAGGCGTGCGAACGCTGGCGGTCGGCTACCGGCTTGCACCCGAGCATCCCTTTCCTTGTGCCCTTGAGGACGCGCTGACAGCTTGGCGCTACGTGCTCGATCAAGGCGTTTCTGCCCGCCACATTGCATTAGGCGGTGACAGCGCAGGAGGCGGGCTGTCTGTTGCGCTGATGAATTCAATTCGCGCTCGAGAAGAAGAGGGCCCGGCATGTGCGTGGCTGGCATCGCCGTGGACGGATCTTACGATGTCCGGTTCGACGATGGCGAGCAAAGACGGAGTCGACCCGCTGATTCACAAGCCTTACCTCGAAGAACTTGCGGATGCGTTTGTTCCAACAAATGTTGATCGAAGAGATCCGCGCGTCTCAGTACTATTTGCGGACCTCAAAGGGTTGCCGCCTGTCCTCATTCAAGTTGGGTCTGAGGAAACGCTTCTCGATGACTCGGTCCGCTTCGCAGCCGCTGCCGGAACTCAGCATGTGCGGGTCACCCTGGAGATCTGGCCCAATATGATCCACGCTTGGCCCTTGTGGAACGCCCGGCTTGCGGCGGGTCGTGCGGCACTGGCATCGGTCGGTTCATTTGTTCGCCAGCATATGTGAGCCCTCACGCGACTACTCTTCCTTTGGCGAGTTCCGCCAACTGGACGGCTCCACCAAACGCGTTTTACGTCAGCTCAGAAGCGGACACCCCTGTTCTACTATCCAATTCAGAGGCTACAATCTTCCGTCTCCTTGATCTTGAAGAGGTAACGCCATGCCTAAGTATCTCGTGCAGGGGTCTTACACAGAACAGGGTCTGAGCGGTTTGCTCAAAGAGGGCGGCTCGAAGCGACGATCAATGGTGGAACAGCTCGCCAAGGAGATGGGCGGTAAACTCGAAGCGTTCTATTTCGCCTTTGGCAACGATGACTTCGTGATCGTTCTCGATTTGCCGAGCAACGTGGACATGGCAGCCACCTCCATCGTCGCCCAGGCTAGCGGCACGGTGAAGTCTCGGGTTACGATCCTCATGACGCCAGAGGATGTCGACCAGGCCGTGCGAAGAAAAGTCGATTTCCGCCCACCGGAATAGATCGCTGGCAACATCAGCGTTGGAATGGCCGACCGTCAGCAAGGGGTCCCAGTAGCGGATGTGGTTCGTCGCACGGGCCGGCGTTTTGCGATGCCGCGCTGATACGCTTCGCCTGTCCATGGCTAAGCGAATAGTGAAGCAACGGCCGAGGAGTTTACCGACACGTGGTGGCTCGCATCCATCAATTTGCGATAGCTACGCGCGGATACGCTCAAATCAGTGGAGGAGCGGCCGACTCCGCTCCTCCTCAAGCGCGAACGCTCAAAAGTTGAAATGCTTGAAGCTCACGGCAGCACGGATGCCGGATCGAGCTTGCCTTTGACGAACCCGAGGCGAATTCCGGCTTCCAACTTGTCGGACAGCAGCTTCTTGAAATTATCGTCTATCGAGATGTTGATGTCGTCACGGCTCTTCACCCCAAAAAGCGGGTTCTCGCCGGCAACGCTCTTTACGACGGAAGGATCAAGTCTCTGGGCTTCGGCAAACCACGTCGCCGACTCATCCGGCTCGGTCGCAATGTGGAAGATTGCATCCTTCAATGCTTCGACGAAGCTTTTCACCGCCTCGGGATGTTTGGCCAGATACTCGCTACGGACCAGCGCCGTGAAATTAAATGGCCAAGTCTGCACGCGCTTTGCACCGAGCTTGGTTTCCAGACGCTGGGTCTGAGGCTGGCGGATCAAGACGGCATCGACCTGTCCGGTCTCGAAGGCGCCGGGAAGCTCGCCGGGCTGCAGGTTGATGTATTCGAATGCCTCCTTGTCGATGCCCTTTTCCTTGAGGAGAAGCAGCAAATCGAGATGGGATTCCGTATTGACCGAGAGACCGATTTTCTTGCCCTTGAGGTCCTCGATGCTCTTCGCTTGGCTATCTTTGGGCACGAGCAGAGAGTGGCTTGATTGACCCAAGCTGGCGACGAATTTGATCGAGCCGGGCGATTTCACCGCCAAGTTGAATGGTGGAACGAAGCTGCTCACGACGACATCGAGTTGGCCGGACGCCAAGCCCTCCATCATGGGAGGACCGAATTGGAACGCAGTGAATTCGGCAGCGAGATTGTGCTTGGTGGCAAGTCCTGCTTTTTGCAGAACCACAGGAACCTGGCCATTCATGCCAGACGGATAGCCGATGCGGATTTTTGTGGCTTCGGCGAGTGCGGCGCCTTGAGCAACAAGAAATCCCGCGATGCCGAGCGCTAAGGTCAGAAAGCCACGAGAGAAGCGACGTGACATTGTTTGCATTTCCTTTTTTCTAGCGAGGATAATTCCAGGGGACCAAAATGCGCCGTTCGAGGATGCCGATGACGCTGATCATGATCGCGCCAAGCAGGCCAATGACGGTCATGCCGACGAGCACGCGCGCTGTTTCGAGATTGAGACGGCTGATCTGGATCATGTATCCGAGCCCACTCTGAGCCGCGATCAGCTCAGCGGTAACAACAGCCATCCAAGCCTGCCCGAGCCCGATGCGCAGGCCTGTTACGATCATGGGAAGTGCAGAAGGAAGCATGATAGTCAGAAGCAAGGCGAGCGGTCGCGCTCCAAGAGAACGCGCTGCGTTGACGTGCTCGTCCTGAAGCGACGTTCCACCTGAAAATGAGTTCAGGAAGATTGGGAAGAAGGCGGCGATCGCAGTTATGAAGTAGCTCGGCGGATCGCCGAGCCCCATCCAAAGAATGGCGAGGGGAATCCACGCTATCGGCGGGATCGGTCGAACGAGGGCTATGAGCGGCATGATCAGGCCGCGCAGGATCTGAGAGTATGCCAGCAAGAGCGCCAGCGGAACGGCCACACTGGACGCGATCAGAAACCCGCCAAACACACGGATGATGCTGGCGTGCACGTCTTTCACGAGAGATCCATCAGCGATCAACTCGCTGTAAGCGTCAAGCACGCTGAGCGGAGAGGGAAGCAAGACCGCGCTGTTTAGAGAATGCGAAGCTATCGTCCAGACGGCAATAAAGAGCAGGAGACCTACGAAGCCGAGCGCCACGGACGAGATCGCTTGCCGATCAATGAATGATCGTATGCGCAAACGCGTCATTGGAACGACTTTCGCGCTTCGATCCGAATGATATCGGCAATCTCACGTCGGCGTTCGATAAAGACCGGATGGTCGATCAAGTCCGAATTCCGTGGCCGCGCGAATGGAATGTCGATCTCGCGCGCGATTCTTCCCGGACGGCTCTCCATGACGATCACGCGGTCAGAAAGCAGAATGGCTTCCTCGATGTCGTGGGTGACGAATACGACGCTCGGACGCAGCCGATCCCATATTGTGAGCAGTTCCTCTTGCATGAGCGATCTTGTCTGTGCGTCGAGAGCTCCGAAAGGTTCATCCATCAAAAGGACGGGAGGATGTGTGGCAAGCGCGCGAGCGATGCCCACCCGCTGCTGCATGCCGCCAGATAAGCTCGATGGCCAAGCGTTCGCCACGTGTGCAAGCCCGACCATTTCGAGAAGTTCGCGCGCGATTCCCAGCGGATCGGCTAGTCCCAGGCGGCGTGGGCCGAACGCGACGTTCTCGATGACTGACATCCATGGAAATAGCGAGTGACGCTGGAAAACGACGCCGCAACTCGCCGAGGGACCTCGATGAGGCTGTCCGTCGAGGAACACACGACCCTTCGATGGTGCGCGAAATCCGGCGAACACATTGAGTAAGGTGGATTTGCCGCAGCCGCTCGGGCCCAGCAGCGCGACGAACTCGCCTGCACCGATAGAAATTGACACGTCATCAACCGCCGGAGATCCTTGCGATCCGAAGTCGATCGTGACGTGATCCAAGCGTAACCGTGAAACAGCAGGTTCGGTTGCTTTCAGCTCAGACCGTCTCGCGGATGCCTCCACAATGTGCAGCGGCGAAGGCGCAAATTGCGCTTGAATGCGCGTGCTTTCTATCGCCGTGCCTCGCTCTGCTGTTCTCATTGAATGAATTGATCCCCGGATTGGATCTGCTAGGCGATTTCGTTGGCGAGGACCGAGGACTGCGCAAGCGCGGCCTGCGTGAGTGCGAATGGCCTGCTCAACTCCAGAACGCGCTCGGCTGGGGCGTACCAGCCTTGCGGCGCGTGACTGTCGTCATGCAGGTAGCAGCGCACCGTCACGAGCCTCGATCCGGAGGTGAACGTGAAGTGCCGGCTCATGGGCGGACAGGTGACGAACGAGTGATATTTTGAAAGCTGCGCGCAGTTGACGAAGTTTGTTCCCCACTTCGTTTCGATGTGGCTGCGACCGCTAACCACTGCATCGGGATGCGTGTGAGTGTGTCCACCGAGCCAGATGTCCACCGCGCCAGGATTGTCTGCGAGATACGCCTCGAATTTCTGCGCCTTGGGTTCGTCGTCTACGAAGTAAAGGTAAGACGCGCCTTCTGGAACGCCATCGACGCCGTGGTATCGGCCATGCCGATATCGTCCGTCCGGATAGCGAGACACACCTTCGAAGTCGCCGGATGCGACCGTTGTTTCGCGCAACATATGATGGTGCGCGCTGATGACGATCTCGCCGCTTGCGCGCGCTGCTTCGACCTTCTCGACCCACCATTTCCAGGTATCTCCGGTCACTGCGCCTGCGGGCGATCCTCCACCGAACGCCTGGCGCCCGACCGGATAGGGCAAGTCATTGCGATCGCTCATCATCAGAAAATTAATGTTGCCGACTTTGAACGCATAGCGATCCCAAACGCCTTCAACCGGATAGGGCCGCTTCGAAGGCTCGACGCCGGAATGTTCAGGATTCTCTCCGAGCGGATCGATCCACTTTCGAAACCACCAGTTCGCAGGCTTTCCGCGGCTGCTCTCCGCGTCACCTGGAGATGCATCGTGGTTTCCGGCGACGGGATAAATCTGCTCACGCCGATGGTGCTTCAGCACGCCGAGTTGGCGGACGACTTCTTGCCCCTGTGAATCATCGGGGAGGTCCCAGAGCCCCGCGTTATCGCCGAGATCGAGAGCGATATCCCACCGAAAAGCGGGGCCGCCGAGCTCTCCGCCCTCTTCCGATTGACGAAGTGCGTTTGCCAGGCTTTCGGGGTATCCGGCCGGTGGAATGAAGCCCATGCCATTGCGAATGGCAGCAGCCACCGCGCGATCTGTTGCAACGTGCGCGTCGGAGAATACCCATAGGTGGAAGGTATCAGCTCCGCGTGCGGCTCCATCCGAACGCGAAGCGGATGAGGTGGTCATCGTGCTTGTCTCCAAACAGAAAGGCGACTGATCTGCGGCCACTCTCCGAGCGGGTGGGCAGGCACTTACGCTCTCGACGAGCATGTTCTTACGCGACGATGCTGCGCAATCCGGGTGCAGGAGAAGCAATTAGTTTGCAGCTCAGTTAGAGCAATTACTTGAATGCTTATTCATCTGGCAGCTTTGCGATGGCTCGCGATCGTGGTGGTCGAACTGAGAGATACGTTTTGCGATATGTGATGGCGTCGCCGCGCGCATCGTGCGTTGTCTTGCGCGCCAGCCGCAGGTTCTTCTGTTGGACGAGCCGGGATTGCGGAATAGTCGATGTCCGAGGACTGCTTACACCCACGAGCTGACTAAGTCGGCGTTAGGGGGCAGAACCGCCAGCATGGTTGGGCGGTTTTCGCGATGGGACACTGGGCTCGAACGAGGTGATCTTGCACGCAATTGCGTTTGAGAGGTGCGGACCTGAGGGACTGTGCGGATCGAGGAGTTCTGACCTCGATCCGCCAGGCTTCGTGTCAGTCCAATTGGTTGGGGATTTGAAGCAGTTTGCCGCCTTGGCTCGGACGCGGGTTTTTCGGTGCCCCTCCCACGGTGCCGTGATACGGCGGCTTGTGGTGGGCCAGTATTACCGCTGTGCCTCTTTCTGAGACACGCTTGGCTTGCGGCTTTGGCGGCGTGCTCACGCTGCTACCGTGCGGTACGGCGTACGGCGCACCCTTGTTGGGAAAGCGTGTGACGTGCGCGGCCTGTGCCTGGGCGGCAGCGACGCCGACAACAATAGCCGCAAGGCCAAGCTTCGACGTAAGACGCATCATTTGTAGTCTCCTGAAATCGGAGGCTCCGTGAGAGATCATCATAACGGATCCGGTCCATCGATGCGGTCTCGCGCATGGGGTGCGGAGATCGCGGCTTGACACGCACACCCCGGTCCACGAGGTGGTTTTGTGTAAGGAGGATGCTAGGCTACGGTCGTGCCGACAGTGTTTCGCGCCTATTACATTCCGTTGCGGCGTGCTGCGCGGAGAGCTATCGGAATTAGCCGGCTTCTTGTTTGATGCTCGCAGAGCGAGGCGAATGGTGTGTCGGCTGGCGAAGTCCGGTGAGGAAGTGTCCGATGCGCGGGCGGAAAGCCTGCGCTGGCCTTTCAATGAATATCCAAGACAACAACGCTAGCGGAAGTACGATGACAGCTGTCAGCGCAATGAGCGGCCAAACGCCGAGCGTTGGATCAAGGACGAGCAGGGATTGCGTCACCGGAACGCCGTAGATGTACGTTCCATACGATAGATCGTAGCGATTTGCGAAAAGCCGCACGGGGCCAAGATCGATAGATGCCACGTAGATCGCTGCGTATCCGAAGCATAACGCCGCCGTCACGGTTATCCATTTGGTGCCAATTGTTACAGCGAAGGCAAGGGCGAGCAGAACAACACCGTATACAGAAACGCGAAGAATACGCCGCGCCAGGTAGGCGGAAGCACCCACGCCGAAGAAGAGTAAGAAGTAGTGCGTGTTCTCGATGACGGTGTTTCCCTTGCCGAGACCGGGAGGCAGAAAAATCATGACGCCGATCCAAGCACCAAGGACCGCGCCTGTGAGGGTCAACCTCGTTCCGTACTTTAGGAGGCTCCCGCCAACGATGGCGACAAGCGCATAGCAGATAACCTCGTACTTAAGAGTCCATAGTGAGAGATTGACCGCACCTGGAACCGGGTTCTCGGAAAATAGTCGCGGCAACTCAGCTGCTCCGGTGGCAAGAGACAACGTCTTTGCGAGGTACGAATAAAGCGATCCATTGCGGAAGTAGTCGGCAATACTGAGAGAGCTCAAGGCAGGGCCAAGGAGCAGGGAGACAGCCAAAACGCAAACGATCAACGCCGGGAATATACGCAGAGCACGCGCTGACGCAAAGTCGATCAAGGATGGCGCGCGCATCAAGCTTTGTGAGACGAGAATCCCACTCAGCACGAAAAAGACCTGAACAGCGTACGCGCCTAACGGATATCCCGTCGACGTGTACAGCGGCTCGCTTGCGGCACTGCCGGACTGAAGGAAAAAGCAATGCGAAACGAGAACGGAAAAGGCCGCGATCAAGCGGACGATCGCGAAGCTGTTCCGATCGGGCTTCAGCATCTCGTCGAGGCGTATGGGACGAGCGCGATTTAGAAGACGAGCGGTGAGCACGTGGCAGGGTCCTGGATGAAGGCTTGAGTTGCCGGCAGCCCGCTTTGGTGGTGAGCGGGTTGGCATTCAGAAGCTCACAGGCGCTGTTAATGAGGGATTGAAACTGGCCGCCGGGAGCGGCCGGAAATAAAATGTAATCGTCCGGAAACAATACGGATTGCGTTGCCGCAGACTACCCTATGCTGGCAATACAACGATAGTGTTCAGGCCACCGCCCGCTCTATTTTCGAGCGTAAGCTCGCCGCCGTGAGACTGGATGATGGCACTCGCAACGGAAAGACCCAGGCCGACGCCACCGGTTTCGCGATTGCGCGAGTCGTCGATGCGATAGAAGGGTCGGAAGATGGCTTCCTTCTCTGAAGTGGGAATGCCAGGCCCGTCATCCTCGATCGTGATCACGGCCCGAGCGTTGCGCTCGCGGAGCGAAATTCTCGCGCGGTTGCCGTACTTCACGGCGTTTTCTGCGAGATTCCACAGGGCCCGCTTCAGAGCCAGGTGGCGGCCGCGGGCAATCAGAGGCGATGTCGTGTCGAGGCAAACATCGAAGCCCAAGTCCGTGAGATCGGACGTGATCGTGTCAAGGAGCGAGCCGAGGTCGATCGGCTTCGTCTCTTCGTCGATCTGGTCGCCGCGCAGAAACGCCAGCGTGCTGTCAAGCATGGCTTCCATCTCGGCGAGATCCGCAGCCATAGCCTGAACAAGCTCCCGATCCGGGATGTCCTCGCTGCGAAGCCTCAGACGCGTGAGTGGTGTTTTCAAATCATGTGAAATCGCTGCAAGTGTCTGTGTCCGGTCATCAACGAGGCGTTTGACCCGTCGCTGCATGTCGTTGAAAGCGATGCTGAGCGCCTTCACTTCGCTTGGCCCGTTCTCTGGGACGGGGGTTCCACCGGCATTCGGATCAAGTCGATTGGCGGCGTCTACGAGCGCGCTTAGTGAGCGGGTCAGCTGTCTGATCAGAAGTGCGGCGACAGCAATGACACCCAGCACCATGATAGTGGTCGATAGCGCGACGGAATGGAGACCGCTTCGGGGATCGAGGTTGCGCGTCGCGGTCACGTCGACCCATGTGCCATCACCCAGGCGCATGGAAATCAGAAGAAAGCGCGTTGCCGAGGCGTGCTCCGGCAAGGGCGACGCTGCCGTGATCGATAGATCGTTCTCCGCAAGCTCTGGCGCCGCGGCCATCAGCTTCTGCTCGAGCGATGTGAAGTCGATTGCGGTTCCGGTGCGTTGGGGTGCCGTGCGCCTTTCGCTCCAATGGATTTCCAGCGGCCCACCGGAAAGGGCGTGAGCCAATTCCTCGCGCCGGGCCGACGCTTCCTGCGCGATGGCGCGCTTCACCGACGCGAGGCGCTCGGCGAGGCGCTGCTCGTTCGTCACATCGAGTTCTGCCTCGAGCCCCAGATGGTAGAGGCCGATACTTCCCAGATGCAGAACGAGGAGGCTCGCGAAGAGCAGCGTCAGGAACTGTCCGGCGATAGAAGTTGGAAACAGTTTCATGACCAGGTGACCGTCGGAACGAACATGTAGCCGACGCCGCGCACAGTCTTGATCATGGCATGATCATCGTCTCCCGGAGCGATCTTGCGCCGCAAGCGGCTGATCTGAACGTCGATGCTGCGGTCGAATCCGGTTGCAACGCGGTTGCGCGCCGCATCGAGGAGTTGTTCGCGCGTGAGGACTTTCTGCGGCTGCTCTACGAAGGCATGAAGGAGGTCGTACTCGCCCGTGCTGAGATCAACCACGATGCCTTCAGGGTTGGTCAGCTCGCGCTTGAGTGTATCGAGTACCCATCCCTCGAAATTATATCCGCGCGCGGCTGCCGGTTTTCGAACAGCCGCATCGACCGACATCCGCCGCAGCACCGCGTTGAGGCGCGCCACCAGCTCGCGCGGGCTGAACGGTTTCGTGACATAGTCATCGGCCCCGATCTCGAGTCCAACGATGCGGTCGGTCTCCTCTGCCTTTGCGGTCAGCATGATAATGGGAACGGTCGAGGTCTTCCGGATCTCACGGCACAGGTCGAGGCCTGAAATGCCGGGCAGCATGAGGTCCAGGATGATCAAGTCGATCGGCATAGAGGCAAGTGCGTGGCGTACCTCCGGCGCGCTACGCACCGTCGTTACGCGGAAGCCGTTCGCGCGCAGAAACTTCGCGACGAGCTGGCGCAGTTCGGCATCGTCGTCGACGACTAGGATATGGTATTCAACCGGCGCTTGAATGAGGCGCTCGCCAGAGTCGTCTTGCGCAGGAGTGGTGCTACTTCGAGGAGACATGGTTGAGGTCATCGACAGGGCTCGCGCGCAAAAGGGGCCTCGTGGCATGACGGGCGGAGGAATACCCGGCAGCGGTTTGTCGCTACCGGGTATTTCCGGGGCTTACTTTGCTTTCTCGAGGCGAGTGAGGGTGATCTGACCATTGACCTTGTCGGCGTGGAACACGACTTTGTCGCCGGATGCGATGTCTTTCACGGAGACACCTTCGCCTGCTTTGAAGACCATGGTCATGGCGTCCATCTCGAGGTTCGGGATGGCGTCGTGCTTAATGGTTATTTTGCCTGCACTCTCGTCGACCTTGGTTACCTCGCCCTTGACCATCGAGCCTCCTTCGTCGGCCAATGCGGCGAAAGGAAATGCGAGGATTGCGGTTGCGAGTGCAGCGGCCTTGAGTGTCTTGATCATCGTCACTTCTACTCTCCTTAGTTTAGTTGCTTCCAGCGTGATTGGACTGTTCCCTATCTTTTGTCCTTCACGACAACGACGCCGTGCATTCCGGCTTCGTAGTGACCGGGGATAAGGCACGCGAATTCGAAAGACCCCACCTTGTCGAACTTCCAGAGAATCTCGGAGGTGCCCTGAGGTTCGAGCCGTCTCCCGTTGGGATCGTCGTGCTCCATCTCCGGGTTCTTCTCCATCGCGGCCTTGTGTTTGGCGTTGTTTTCGACCGAGTCGAGCATGAACTCGTGGTCGAGCTCGCCCGCGTTCGTAAGCACGAAGCGGATCTGCTCGCCCTTCGCCACCTCGATGCGGTCCGGCGTGTAGGCCATTGTCCCTTGGCCTTCGAGCATCTGTATCTCGATGACGCGGGCCGGCTTCTCAGGGTCGCCGGGATCGCCCGCCGCGAATGAGCCGTGCGCAAGGGCGGAGGCTGGAATCGTCAACGCCGAAGCTATGGCAATGTAGGGAGTGAAACGAAACATCTGTTGCGTCCTCGCTATCAGTGATGTCCGCCGTGTCCGCCCTTGGTGCCGGGCTTGATGACCTTGAGATCGATCTCGCCTTCGCCGGATTTGGTCGTGACCTCGGGTGATGCTCTCGGCGCGTCGCCCATCTGGCCGAGGTCACCCTTCCATTCGAAGGCAACGGTCCCTTCTGGGTGCTTGTACCAGCCGGGATCCTTGTAATCGTTTGCTTGCAGCCCTTCGCGAACCTTCACGACGGAGAACATGCCGCCCATTTCGATGGCACCAAACTGGCCGAAGCCCGTCATCATCGGCAAGGTGTTGTCCGGCAGCGGCATCTCCATCTCGCCCATGTCGGCCATGCCTTCCATGCCCATCGGCATGTAGTCCGGAGCGACCTTGCGGATCTTCTCGGTGATGTTGCGCTTGTTGACCCCGATATAGTTGCGCACGTCGTGACCCATGGCGTTCATGGTGTG
>JAATOF010008741.1:0-12996 GCA_013170925.1 Podosphaera leucotricha
CTGGCAACTTGATAGATCAATTTGTCACGACCACCATTTTTCTCTCAGGGGATCAGTAACTCTAGAATTTTGTTTATGTATTAATAAGATACTAAACTATTCTATATTAAAAATTTGAGGTATTCAATGATGTTGTTCGTCTGTTTATACATATTCTATGAAAATCTACGGATTCGGTTGCCAGTTTTTTTGCTTAGTTAAATGTACTAGTAGTGTAGACTCAAGATATCCGTGCCACGCCCCACTTTGGGTTTCGCTGGAGGCGGCTCACCAACTAAAGTGTAGAAAACTCTCTCGTCAGGTGCATTATTATTATTATTCATTATTAGTGTTATTATTTTCATCGTGTCAGGCATGGCCCTATACCCAGGGGGCGTGACACGGGGTATTCGAGCTCTAAAAAGGCTGATGATTGCCTACATGACCGGGCCTGTATGATCCGGGAAACAACAAATGAACTTTTTTTCCTGTTCGATGAGTCCGATGTCCCAGCCCAAACTCCACTAGACCAGAAACTTCTGTCAGAGAAAGGGGTCCTCGCGATGTTCATTCGTGCTTTGTCATTTGTAGCACTCTGTCTCGGTCAGAAACCGTGGAAACAGCTGCCATCCATTGTGTCTGACCATCTCCTTGACAGTGGGGCACGCTTTACATGTGATGGATCTCCAGCGTTGTGTAGCTCGTCGGCAGTCCGCACACTGCCACGGTCGCTTTTCCCGCCCGCATACGCCTGGACTGTCTATGTTATGGTAGGGGAACGAAGTCATATTGATCGATTAGATAATTAGTCACTACGAGTACTGCCCCTTCTGTAATAGTTATTGTTCTAAAAGATAATTTGGTTTTATTTTATATTTTTTTTAATTATTGTCCATTTGAGTCTATGACTATTAATAGACATGTAGGTCCCATCTGCTTACAGGCCATAGACACCTGTGTGTAACTGCCGGGAAAACTCTACTAAAAACCACTGGGTGCGGGACACTCCCACTGCTGACATCAGGACTAAATCCGAAGAAGTAGCTACCATTCTGAAGCGTTCAGAGAGGCCGTCCAGCCGGGCGTAGCAGACCTGTGTATACCTAAGATAATCTCACTCTCCCTTCCTAGCCTTCCCCTAACTCCCTTGGTTCGTGCCTCAGGACAAACCGAAGGTTCGTGATAGGACGTCAGAAAAGTCTTGGTCGAGCGTGAACACCGCAGAGTAGCCGAGCCTAGCCTAGCCCTCAATTACGGTTTTTGATGAATCGAATATGTCAGTTGAGAGAACAACGGGTCTCGGGATTTGCTGTGTGCGAACTTTAAATTCATCCGACGGCGGAATGGCATATGTACCATCGTTGTAGCAACCTTTTGTACCACATTATCCCCCTCTTTGCCTCCGATCTTCTCATCACCTTTCGTCGTGAGAGGTTAACAGATTGCGCATCTCCCAGTATGAGGGGGTGATACTCAGCTTGAAGTAAATACAGAGTAAATACAGGCATGTAGCTCAATCTTAGCTCTGCAGACTCTCAGAAGATATTACCACGGCAAACGGGGGTGTGTTGAACGGTCGGAACATTACTTATCCCGACAGTGTCGGCATAAGTAATGTTCCGACCTTTCGGTTTATCAACTTATTACGTTATGCAATCATTACTTCTTTCTACCTGGGGACATTGATCTCTTTATAGATTGCTCGGCGCTAGTCTCAGCTTTGTCATTACCATATACGGTCAAGTCTGTGTATCTTCAATATCAGCACCCCCGTTCGCCGTGGTAATCATCGAACAACGACCAAGTAATGACAACATTCTTAATAATTGAATTGTTATTTGGCCAATAATTCTAACCCTCACGCGGATATTATGTTGTGAGTGAGCAAGTTTGCGCAAGCTTGTTTGTGAAATACACTTAACTACTTCTTGGAAGCCAATAGAGACCGGGATCCTCTCGGCAAAAATTGAGCTCAATGCTTTGTTAAACGGAATAAAACTATCGCTACTGTTTTTAAGGGGAAAATTGAAGCCGTTAGAGTCGAGAAATCTGAGTTTGTTCGGCCGATGAAGGCATCTATTGAAAGGTTTTTTGAGAGCATCAGAAAGGGACTGAACGTCGCAACTGAAAGTTTATTCAAAATGGATAAGACTGGACCAGCTTTAGGTGTTTATTCAAATAGTGTGGTCTTTGCTAAATCATCTAAAAAGAAAACCCAAGTTAATAATCTCGAGAATTGGGAGAGGGTGTCAATACTTGAGTGTGTCTCTACTTCCGGCCAAAACTTGTGTTCTGTCATTATTTTCCTACAAATCACTTGGTTTCCTTCATATATTCTTGAATATTCATAAAAAACTTCAGAGAATGGATGGACATCCAATACAATTGGTAGGGAGTGGTTTCGACGCGTATTTTTGCTCGAAACTGCTAATAGCCCACAACGTCCCTGACTGTTAATACTTGGTGGCCATGCCAACCACGCTCGAAGGGACTTTGTTTGGACATGAAAGCAGAACTTGATAGAGTGTCTCTCTGTGTCTATCTACTCGTCACGGATATAACTGCTCCTTGAGACCTCTCGAACTTTTCGGTTGCTAAATATAGGAACCTTGATCAGATCAGAGAGTTTCTGCCTCTCTATTATGTTGCACTCATAAATAAATCAAGGTTTATTACACGCGATTATAATACCAGGCAAGCTTTATCACAGAAGGCAATTCTTTCTAAGTGGTTGTTAAATTGTACCTCAGTAATTCACAGAAACCTTTTTAATAGTGCATAAGATACCACGGAAAAATTTTTAGGTTCAGATAAAAATTTACAAGACAGATATTGTGATTCGAAAAGTTAAAAAAGCTTTTCAAAAACAAGCCAAAGGAATTTCGATAACGCATACGGATAGACCCAAATTAGAGATTTACATATGTCGAAGATATCACTAGTCCGACAACACCCTCCGCGACTTGGAGACCATCAGGACCCCAACCTATGAGAATAGGTATGCTAGATAAATATCGACTAATAAAACAGTTTCTGATTAATTATTTAATTGTAATTGAAACATCCTTCCATCGTAAATAACTGTATTGCGTAGATTTTGGGTGAGGGTCTTCTAAATCAAGAGTGCGTGAAGCCTAGGTAGGCGAGCGTAATGATAATCGATGATTTCACATAACTGCCAAACTACGTTCTTGAGATGGAAAGATAGGCAGCGCTTCATCTGACGTTTTCTAGAGAAAAAATGCGTCTTGACACGTCAGTTCGTTCATCCCGGCTCCATTGGTTGCTTTTACTGCTTGCAGTATGTCGCTACATGTATCTGCTACAATAGCCGACACTCATCCAGAACTGTGGCTCCTAGTCTGATGTCTTCTAGCACAAAAGGGACGTGATAACATCCGCGACTGTACTGGTGAAGGTATTCAGACTACTAGAGTGTATATATTCTCTATCTTCAGTTTTACATTACAAAGTATGTCTAAATAAATGTACCGATAGATCATTAGGGGCTCGATGCGCTCTGTAACATCATGACAGAAACTTACTGTTTTTCAACTGAATTCCCTTTTTGAATCAGTCTAATAATTTTAAAAATAATGAATATCGAGATGGTGGGGTAATACCTAATATTACGTAATAAAAAGAAAATGTCTCGCGCTGTTGTTAGCTGCACAGCCTTGTACTAATCAGTGCGTCAATTAAGTTCTCCGTGTCATCCTTGGTATAAACAGCCGGCAGAGGTTCTAGAGTAGTCAATTAAACATCAAGCTACCCCTCCTTCCATCTCCTGTAAACGGAATCTACATCTACATCCACACCTACAAGACATTAAAAAACAAACAAAAATCCACAGAATTTCTATACAAAGATCTCAAGATACTAAAGATAATTTACAGATCAGCCGGAATCATGACACGTCAATTCTTCGTTGGTGGCAACTTTAAGATGTAACTTATATCCACCTACGAACATGGATAGCTGCTGACCTTGAGCAGGAATGGTTCTGTCGACAGTATCAAAAAGATTATTGCCCATTTAAACGAAGCAAAGCTGGACCCCAGCACTGGTTAGATCCCGATCTTGCATAATAGAAGCTTTCTAGATCTCTCAACACCTCTTGAACAAAGATTTATCTTGCTAATATTCAATTTTTTACAGAAGTCGTCATTGCGCCTTCAGCCCCTTATCTTCTTCTTGCACGCGAGCAGCTCCGAACTGGCCTTCAAGTCGCTGCCCAGAATGTTTTCGATAAACCAAACGGTGCCTTTACAGGCGAAATATCAGTCGACCAACTCAAAGACTTAGGTGCTACCTGGACATTGGTAGGCCACTCAGAACGTCGAACTATTTTACAAGAGAGCGACCAATTTATTGCTTCCAAGGTAAAATCAGCCCTTGATGGTGGCGTTGGCGTAATCTTCTGCTGTGGAGAGAGCCTGGAGCAGCGTGATGCTGGCAAAACTATCGAAGTTGTGACTACACAATTACAAGCAGTCAAGGATAAAGTCGATGATTGGAGCAAAATAGTAATTGCCTATGAACCGATCTGGGCTATTGGCACTGGCAAAGTTGCATCCACAGAACAAGCGCAAGAAGTACACAAAGCAATCCGTGAATGGTTGAATAAAAACGTAAGCGTAAAGACTGCCGAAGAGACTCGGATTATCTACGGTGGTAGTGTAAGCGAGAAAAATTGCACAGACCTAAGCAAGCAATCAGACATCGATGGATTCCTGGTCGGTGGAGCTTCTTTAAAACCTGCTTGTGAGTATTATATGCTTATGTACGTCTTGGGAGATAATACTGATGAGAGCATAGTCGTCGATATAATTAATAGTCGCCTGTAAATCAAATAAGCCATTTTTGTAGCTAGCCAACTCTACCGTACGTTTTATGAGTTTATTACTCGGTTATTTTCTAACTTTCAGAAGATTTATGATTAATTCATTCGTGATTAAATTAAGGGCTAGGCACTCTATATAGAAATTAACCTCATCTGATTAGGCTTAACTAACCTTTGGATAAATAATTCCAGTTGACAAGTCTTCTTACTTGAGGTATTAGAAATCTTGTGTATACATCAAAATCAAGAAATTTTAAGACTTATGTGGTCAAAAATGACAGAGGCTTTTTATATCGAGTATGGCTACACATGAGACAGTAAAATTGTTCCCTGCACACCATTCCAAATATACATGATTAGAATGGATGAATGATACTCCAAATATATACTGATAGGTTCCAATATCAGCCAGCACCAAATTTGTGCGAAAAACTCCAAATTAATCCGTTACTCCAAAAAAGTATATTTTGTCATCCACTTTTAGCTATGAGCCAGTGACCATCATGGCACTTCCACCAATAACTCCCGCAAGGACAAACAAGGTGATAATAGATGCGTTCACTTTATCAACTGTTGTTGCTGGATGAATAACGAGTGGCGAATGAGTGCCACTGCCGGCACCAGCATTAAAATCGCCCTTACTTATACCAGTCCCCTTTATATTCGAGGCCCACCCGGGTACTAAATCTACAAGCTGGCTCTGAACTACTTCGAGAACGGCCATTTGCTCACCCACACCGATACTACCATCATTGGCAGCTTTTCCCCACCTAAGGCCGCATTGTGCGCCACTAGCTCCTGCTGTACAGGTCTTAATGGCTTGAGCTGCGGAATTAGCCAGCAAAGGCATAATGGTGTTGTGAGTAAAGGGAGCCAGCTCAGCGGTGGCAGTTAGCCAGCGAACTAAATAAGCTTTAAAAGAACGCTGGTCAACATTGCAGGTTCCAGATTCCTCGCATCCTTCAAACATAACGCCATCATTAAAAAAAGCCATAGAAGACTGCAAGAGGCCCCGAACACGTTGTTCCCAGACGGGATTACCATCAGTCTACGAGTATGTTAAATCCCCTAAAAATAACAGAAAGAGGGATTTTCCTTACAAAATTATACATGGCAGCACTACCAAGCAAGAATACACCCACATTATAGGTCCATTGGTTATGATCTTGTGTTTTACAATCGTCAGAAACTTGCGCGCCATCATAAACATGAAATTCTGGTGTCAAAAGCCCAATATCTGTCATCCATTTCCAAGTCTTTTCTGCTTGCTCTGCATACGTGGTATTTCCAGTATAGAGAGCTAAGCGCGCGGCTAGATTGAAGAAACAGCCGTTTGAGATGCTGTTTTTATAGGTGAATCCGCTATTGAATTGAAATATTTGCCAGCGCAAGCCGCCTCCACAGGTCGCACTGTCCCAACGTCTAGCCTGAGTGTTAAATACTCCCTGGGCCAGCTCGAGCCATTGGAAATCTTTTTCGGGTGGGTTATCAAATTTTGTTTCTGCGGCGGTCATCGCGGCCAATCCCCAAAAACCTTGGTCATCGTTTCCTAGAGTTTTTGTTTGGTTTACCGGCATGTAATCTCCATCTTCACCAGCTTGATGAAGAAGAGCTTGTTGTGTAATCGCATTGTATGTTGTGTCTCCTGTGTAGTACCAATAATTAATCATGGTACCGAACCTACGCTATCGGCATGAGCAGCTGTCAAAACTAGACCCTACTGTTGAAATTTAACCTACATAGCACCAGCTTCCCACCAATAGTAAGGATCCGGTAAATTTCCTGGCGTGTCTCCCGGTCTATTTCCGGTATAGAAGGACATTAATTCTCCGGCCAGCGTTTTCGCCGCATTTTTAATGGATTCTTTCGAGGTTGGCTCTAGAGTGATAGCTGCGGCCGCAAGTTGACAAGTAAGCAAGCAAGTCGTGGATATTGTATTCCACCTCATACCGGTGGCAAGTTTTTTTTAAATGAGTCAAGTGATAACTGGCAAGGCAATAAATATCTCACTAAAAAGAATAGACTGTATAATTCATTAAAAATGCGAAGAGAAATGAGAGAGAGATGAAAGGAGAGCAAATGAACGATTAGATCCTGAAAGAAACGACGACAATGTAATGATGAGTATGGAATAGAGAGCGGGAAATCACAAAACAGATCAATTCTGGATTTGCCAAGAGGTATATATTTATCAGGCTAGTCGAGGAGGTCAAACTAATTGAAGTTTAGGCAGACTGTATTCTGTCTTGGGTTGTCGCATATTGGTACAGTAAATCACGTGTCATCTCAACCCGAGTAAGCCTCCAAACAAATCAGATCTCGGCTCAGATGGTAGTAATTAAAGATAGCGGTCAAAAGAAATTCTTGTCGAGTGCGTTTAGCAGCGCAGTCATTTAGTTACACTGAATTTGGATGCGGTTAAATGCCGCCGATGGGAGCGGAGTAGATGTAGTCGAAGTATTGCCTCTATACGAAGGCGCTTCTCTCGCCCAGGGTAGATAGGGTCTGCAAGAGTCGTATAAATATCCGCAGGTTCATGAGCTCAATCCACGTTTTCTCGTTGTTCCTTCCCGTCCCACTTCTCATCTCTGCGCGAGTCGTGTCTGCTTGCCCGATGCTCCGCGTGTCTTTTCCGTACACGATTCAGGCCGTGTTTCAGCACGACGCCTCTTCGTCTTCCACCATGTCCACACCGAGTCATCACATGACATATCATACCTCGGCATGGGAGAGTACACCTGGTTTGTTGGCTGGTTCAGTTGAATGAGTCGGCGTCAGATTGATCCCGTGCGGGATGGAACGGCTGCGACTCATCACTGTCATCGCACCACATCGCAACGCCGCTCAACGCGACATTGCAGTTGGAACGATAAAATTCCAATCAGGAGGTGAATCTGTCGCACACAGAGACCGCATCGCCTGTGATCTCATGCGTGGATTTCTAGTTCCGACTGCCACAGGTCCATGCGGATGCCCGCACCTGTTGACGCGTCGGTAGGAATGGAATCACGAAGAGAAGGTGATGCCAGCGAAAGGACCTGGCGAAGTCGATGTGTGACAGCGAGAAATGTTAGGTGTATGACCCATTCGGTGCGTTTACCGCTGCCGGCGCGGGGCGCCTCCATCTTGCCGAGAGCGGCGCGGCTGCGTTGTGGGGCCGCCTGTCAGGCGCCGCGCCACGCCACGATGAGAGGTCTTTCATCACCGACGATGGCGTCGGAATGAGGAGAACCAAATGATGCTACGGCTCGCCTACGGACGGGGCTGCTGTGCAATGTGATCGTGCTCTCTCCGTCCGCGCCTTCAACGGTGCAGGGCCGGCCGATCATAGCTCGGTGCGAGAGGGGTGCGGCCTAAAGTCGATGTGAAGCCGTAAATTTCAATTCACGACATCCGATTCTCTCAACTTGCCGCAACTCATTTTCGATGCCGATTCATTCCGTTCTTCCAATCGGTGGAGGAGCATTTCGAAAGCGTGCTCATAGTGACACCTAATCGCTAGCTCAGGCCCGTAAAACTATAAAATAAGCCTATGTCGACGACTTTGTCGATTGCTAATCATGACGCATTTCCGTTATTTCTTGAAAGATGGGCTCCATGTTTCTACTCAAATTTTCCGCATTGTTTGAACAAGCAGAATCTTGTGAGCCTAATTTTACCCAGCATGTTCCTCCGAATCTCCATCCCAACGTCGAGAATTCAAGTCAAGCGAAGCAGCGAAAAGCATCCAGACCCTAGAGAGAATGTTCTGTATATAAACCGATGAGTCGACCTTGCGTACAGTTTACTTGATGTCTTGGTAAAACCACAATACAGGAATCGGAAACGCAGTGCTTGATTGCATACTTCATCCTTTATTTCTTCATTTGACGCAACAAAATGTTCCGGTCTGTATGACTCCCTGTTTGACATGGTGAAGTATAAATTTTATTATCATTATTATTACGTTATAAATTACTTAGTTCTATGGTGACTAAAATTGTAGTCTAGATTACACAGCTCCCTGACTTCTTTTTACCTCTCTTTAACCGTATTACCGTCGAGATGGAGATTAAGAGGAGCATGCTACATAAAATTGAGCACACCGGATTCTATAGAAACCTTCAAATCATGTGGACAGTAATCTAGAGCCCACCTATAAATAAATAACGATATTGTTATTTGTAGAAAGAGGAAACACGTCGTATTGAGCGATCGAAAAATTCGTAGACATGTGGTACTGAAGCAGGCCCCGTTTAACGCTCAATCTTAGTCAGATACCAGTGAATTTTATCATTCTATTTCCCTAGGTGAATTAAAGATAATCTATACCACTTGAACTAATTGTGACATTACGGTATCCATTATTTCACCAAAAAGCGCATCGTGTCCAAGATATGGCCCGAAATATTTCGTGTCTAACACCATCCCAATTGCCTGTTCAAGACCTTGACCTAATGATTGTTCCAAGTTTATGCTAAGCGAAGGATCGATATTCCCACCTGAGCTACCAGTCGCTACCTCACTCAAAAGTTGAAGTGGAGTATTTACTGGGCTATAGTTAGGATGCCAAGAGCTTGATGAAGATATTTTATGCTGGCTTGGTTCAATCGTTTTTTCTTCAAAAGTTTCTCTTTTGACAGGGTTAGATACATCAGAATTTATCACCGGTGATGATATATCTAATTCTTGCCGACGCTGAAAGCAATTTTTGAGGGAATGTATCACTATCAAGAACTTAGAGGAAGCGCTAGATTTTCCCTCCGCAGAAGCAGCTTCAAAGACCACCATGAGTCGATCTAAGTACTGTTCGACCTTCAAATTATCTTTATCAATTACCGAGCTCAATTCACCATTAGGCGTTGATGACCCAAGATACATCTTTATTAAAATGACCACTGCATAGGCTACTCGAACAAAATGAGCTACAGGGAGACATTGTATGGTCTCGATATCTAAGCTCAAAAAGGTTTCAAAGATACTATCGATGGAAGTTAGACACACCGATAAGGAATTGACACGAGCAGAGCTGAGAGGGACTTGATCAGGTTCATCTTCCGAGACTTGACAAGAATTGGCGGGCGGTGAGTTGTCTTCATCT
Organism: Podosphaera leucotricha; assembly: GCA_013170925.1. NCBI lineage: Eukaryota > Fungi > Ascomycota > Leotiomycetes > Helotiales > Erysiphaceae > Podosphaera > Podosphaera leucotricha. The sequence goes on from JAATOF010008741.1 coordinate 9,903, forward strand.
GCATTATGATCTATTTGCAAAGAAATTTCATGCATATAAAGATTGAGAACATGCTCTGTTATTCTTAGAATTGCTGATTCTTGATTAGCTGGAAAATCACAATAACGTGTTGGACATACAGTTCATGCTTTCAGTCTTTGCCGTACCGCCCCATTCTTCCATATCTTTTTCGAACTTCTTCAAGTTATATTGAGACCCAGATTCAGCTGCGTTCGCTAAATTTAGTGGATTTTCCACCGAAAATCGTGTTCCTATTTTCTCGGCAATATATTGGCTTTTTATCCATTGGCATAGAATTTTATCCGATGGCAAAGCGTCAGTAGAATTTTCGAGGATATCCACACATTCAGCAATAAATGGACTCCAGCAAATAAGATTTGGACGCCGTAAACTCATCGAGGCATTACTGCAGAGCCAATAACAGCCAAGCCAGGCTCTTCTCGCTTCTATACTTTCAGGATCTATGTGAGGACTTCGATAGTATGGCTGATCTCTAGACATGCCCGGAACCTTAAGTTTTTGAAAAACTTTCCTGCCCATCCCTATATCTATACCCATGACTGCTGCAATATTTACAAGCTGGTAAACTTTGAGCTCTTCTGCATTTTCTGGTGCCAAGTACCAAAGTGTGCTAATTTGTAGAGCTTGAATTAATTCGAGCGATTTCTCGGCATTCCGAATAATGCGATCGGCATAAATAAATGTGATCTCACTTGTAAGTAATTGCCGTAGATGAGGGAAATTCATAGCGGAGCTTGCTTCAAGGATAGCAAGAAAAAGGATAGGGGTAGATTTTTGAACGCTGATCCACGTAGTCCTTGGAGGAAAAACAACAACGGGCATGTGAGGGGCCATTTTCTCAACATAAAACTCAAATGATTGTGAGGCTATTTCCGGTGTAATTAAGCCTCGATCAACAACATCTATATACTCAAGAGATGTTATCTTCGTTTTATGACCTAGCCAACCCCCCATGGATCCGCTGAATGGTCTCGACGGAAGTTCTTGACTTACTCCTGAAGAGGCAACTTGAAATGTGGAGGTATCAGTATGCTTTCGTTTGTGGCCGGCTGTTGTTACGGGGGACGTAATTGCTTTTGACTCATCATCTGCCCTCAAGTCTCCTCGATGCTCCTCAGGTATAAGCGTGTATGAAGGTACATGATTCCCGCTGATACTTTGCTCGAACGAATTTTGCCTGGAAGGAGTGGCCGTAGACAGAGAAATAGAATATTCATTTATGCCACCCTGATTTATCGACGTACCACCAGATCTCTGCGCGACAAGGGTGGCGGTTAAGGCGTCGATTTTTTTCTCTAACTCAGCGACGCGGCTATCTGTTTTCTTTTGTCTCTTGCGACTGGGTGCTGTAACGATGCAGCTACGATTCGCCTTGGCACATCTTTTGCACGGAGCTTCCGGATTGTTAGGATCTGATTCACATCGAACCTTTAGTCCTCTGCAAGCTTCACATGCACGAGAGCGCTTTGGGTCGTGAGGATTGCCATCATCACGAGGACTTCGTATTTCTGTTGGTGTGTTTTGGAGAGAATGTTGGAGTTGTTGATGTTGGTGCTGTAAATAAGGAGAAGGGGAGTTGTAGTCTGGGGGTTGAGACAACGGATTCGCAACAGCAGCGGCAGAAACTAACGGGGGAGTTGATTTGAATGTTGACGTTGCAGGTGCAATATTGCGGAGCAGGGGATCTATCGAAGCATCAGAATTAGACATCGCCTTCTTGTCACGGAGCATACAGAGTCCGTCGTTCTCGGGAGACCGGAGCTTGCTAAATTCCTGGTGGTCATGGCTGATGAAAATAGTTCAAAATAATTTATTTAATCATGTGATATGACTAAACAACCGGCAGGGATTTAAGCTCAAGGGGGTACCGTTCGCGCAAGTCGGATTATTCAACAGCAACACATTTTAAATCGTATTACACTACCTAGAGATTCAAATGAATTCTGAAGAACTGTATCTGAGATTTCTCTAGCTGCCCTTGCATTGAATAAGTTTAAATTACGAGCCCTTTCATCCTCAGCTTGTTGCTGGGCAACCTCTATTGTAGCAAACCTTTCATTTGGATCTGTTCATATTTTTGTTCTTGGTCGAGATGGCTTAAGACTCTCATTTTCTGCTTTCAGCCGTTCAATTTCCATCTCAAACTCTGCTATCCTCGTATTCGCCCTCTCCAGTCCCTGACCCGATTTTTTGAGCAGGGATCTCAGACAATGAGAAATGTTTTCGGATTGCCGAATTGTTCGTTAGCATTGATAAATATCAAGGGCCTTATTCCATATCTAAGTTTGTTTGAGCCTGTCACAAGTTTGAGGGGGTCGAAGGTCGTCGACATACTTGTGATCATCCAAAGACCTTCACCGGATTTAAAGGACTAAGGCCAGTGGCACTCCATCCTGACCTAATGACCCTCTGATAGCGCCTCTTCTTAAGCAAGATAGTTGAATTTAATATAGTCCTCTTTCTTTATATGTGCTGCGTCGTTGAGGGCTGTCGGTATATTACTATACTAGCAATACCTAGATACCAACTATGTGTAACATAGTCATAGTTTGAGTTATGCATTATTTCATTAGAGTTATGACGTTGGGTTTATGGGAATTTATTCACGTGATTGAGAAGTGTATATAAACAAGCATTAGTATTAGAAATAAAAACAACTACAATAGCAACAATTACAAGGTAACCTTCAACGTTAATACAGAATCACTGAACAACAGTATACTGTCTTAATATAAACCACCCGAGGTTTTACGACAAGGGCTGACAGAGCTCCGATCTGAGATCGATACCTAGACTTTATAACCGAGAAGGGAGCCAAACCTAGCGGTTGTAGGATATGAAATGTGTGTGGTGGCAAGTCGAGAAGATGAATTATGTTTTTTCTACAAGCAAGCATGAAATATAGACCAATGTGGCTGCCATGCCCATCAAGAATGAGAATCTTGTTCTTATTATTAGAGAAAACCTCAGGTATGAATACCCGTCGAAGCCATTCAGTTCCGATAGAATTTAAGGGTCAGTTGATTGTTCAATACGTTGCCTCAGGCAAAAAAGGCTGACTTCAACTAGGTTA
>JAATOF010008760.1:0-14129 GCA_013170925.1 Podosphaera leucotricha
ATGTGGACTTACAACGTCGTCGGAAAGGTGATGGTTCAAGTCACTTGTCACCGCAAATCATCGCAGGTCTCCTCTCTAGTTTGTGGGAGTCGGGGCCTCAGGCATCCGGAGCAGTAAGCTACGGCGTCCTATCCAATTTGGGACTAGTGTATTTTACCATTAGTTAGACGTAAAATAATAAACAACAACATATGGTCGGCCCTTCACGAAGTTAGTATGGGATATTTGCTGACCGATCTTGAAGATGTGCACCACCGTCTGACCAGTATATATATGAGACGCCTGAACGAGTGTTGGAACATTGTAATAGCTCAGAGGCTGAATACGGCTTTATTGCATAAGCTAGAGGATCTAGAGTTGCCGGCCGCACCTTTCGTATCAACAACAAATAGGAGATTTACAAAGTTACAACTAATTAAAACGTATCATATCCATAAGTTAAATATTACAAAATTATATAGATCTTAGAATAATTATAAATTTTCAGCTTGCGACTCAGGATTACTAATTTATGACCCTTGATGTGACTGATTGTCTTGATCTACCATGATTGATTCAAATTAACAAATCGAGTATTAGGATCAATGGGGTCTTCTACTGAGTTAAATGAGAATTGGTCTGGCTTTCTGGTTCGTTAAATTTTACCTCTGACTCGGCGACTTTGGTGTTGAGAGAATGAACAACACGACCTGTCTTACGAAATTTTCGCTTCAAGAACCTTTTTCGGGGAGAATCTGGGGATTCACAATCCCTAACATGCCGAAATACTTGATACACATGACGGGAGCTACGAGGTGAATCACCCAGTGTAAAATTAGTTCTACGGGGCGGTGCTGATGGACGCTTTATTTGCTAAGGAACTTGTGATGAGTTTAGGCCTTTATCACGGTCCAAGGAAATAGATCAACGGCTTTCTAGCCGGAGCGGAACAATCGAGCATTGAATGTATCCATTCGAAAAAGATGGTACTAAGAAACAAACCTCTGTTTTTTTACTGCTGCCGTATCATCGAATTGTGCCAGTTCCGCAGTCTAAGTGCGATCGATATCTTGACTTCAGTGGAGGAAAACACCCAAGTCCAAAGGTTGAAGGACATCACTTGAGTGAGCTGGCAAAAATAGTAGCTGAATAGGTATTTTGTGGGCTGTTGTCCCTAAAAATGAGGGGTCGAATGAAACCCCAGGAGATTTGACTTTTGTCTTTTCTGAGAGCTTTTAGGTACTCGCAAGTTTCCACAAACACCAAGCGCGATACCATGCTCATCGGTGTTCTAGATGTTTCGTTGCTGAATATCATAGCGACTTTGCATCACCTGAAATCGAGTGTAGAATTCAGAAATGAGTTCTGGATGAGTCTCATTGATTCTAGCAGCCTCAATTTTCCACCAACAAATATTTGTATCAATGGCTTTCGACTCATGAACTTTTGTAGCCATTCTTTCCCTTTCGAATAAATGGCCGGAGTCTGAGAAAAATTGCTTCTGAGTGGAGCATACCATCATCAACGCTTCAAAATACTAATAAGGGTCATGAGGCTATGATTTTGGCTAGTTCTGATCTTCAAAGGCTCTCTCCAAGCCAGAAAAATTATCTAATCGAATGGATTCGAGTTCAGGCAAATTTTGGCCTGCCTCCAACCTATCAACAATTCAGAGATATTCCTGAGCGTATTCTACGGACACACGGCGACTCACAGCCCCTTGAAAAAAGTGGCTTCAATCTTTTCTGATAAGAAGTCCGTCAGTTAAGCTCCAGAGAATCCGGCAAATTTATTTCAGCGTCTCAATGGGGCTTCAACTTGTGTTGTCAGGTAATGGCCTGAACATCTCGCCATACCTGAGATAAACCTTGTGATTGACATAATATGAATCAGATAGGTAGTTACGAAGGTAAATAATTAAATGCTTTCGTAATTACTTAAATTATCTAAGAATAATTATATACCGAAGCTACAGCCTACCTAGGTCGCGTAGTTGGACACCTATCGTCGAGTGTATCTCCACATACGAAAATGTCCTACCCCCACTGGTAATATTTTAGGGAAAACATGTTCAAGAAGAATAATTAAAATCTTTGATGAGAAGAATTACTAGTTGGCTGTAGTCCAACAAACAATCGAGACGCTGAAGGCACAGATTGAGGCTAGTAGGACTGCGAAAAGTAATTAGTAGAGCCCGATGAACCTAAAATCGAAATTTGTGAGCATTGAGACCATCCAGAGGGCTCAAATCGAGGCAGACGAATTTCTTGTTAATACAGATGAATCTAAAGAATCTTAGTATCTTATAAATATCAAAATTATATTAATCGTAGAAGTGTAGTAAACATAAAAGTTACTTTTGGCCCCCTAAAATTCCCAGCACCTTGTGTCAATTACTATAAAATTTCGTAATAGTATTTATTAGGACTAAATGTCTTAATATTCTGAAAATGACATCGAATGGGCCGTCGGAGCTTTCAAAGTTAAAGGCCATGGCCTCGTTTATCTGGAACCGGAGTTTATCCGGCTCCGAATAGGCGTTATACCTATTTTGGAAAAGCCTCGACCCTGCTTAGTAAAGTCTCGCAAGTGACGCGACGCGTTATGTTTATATTAAGCCAAAACCCTTCGTAGACGTGACTTTCTTCTATAGATAGAAAATAAAATTTATTTCATGACGTACGATTGCGAGAAGCTGGCGTACCGTTCTCTTACACTTATGAACAATTCAAGGCCGTGGCTCCGCGAAATCTACAGGTTAAGGCGATTTACAACCGCTATGAAAAAACTGAATTTTATCTTTCATCAATAGAAATCCATCAATTAAGGTCCAAAGAAGTCGGGTAATTGGTTTTCAGCATATAAGTGGAGCATCAACCGATCTAATCAGGCAATGGCTTGATCATCTGACAAATTTTGAGATCATGGCAGTCAAGCCTGCCAACAACTGCATCATAATCTAGTATCGTACCGTAACAATCTGTTGTTTTTTGGTTTTGAAAAGTATGGCTCCCATTTAATAGAGTGGAAGTAGTCGACTGATCTTCACGCTATAGCTCGGGCGGAGTCCTGCTATTGCAAGGCCTGCTAGGTTTAACAATTTCATGGAAACTATATTGGTCAGAAACCTATGGGTTAAAACCACATGGTTCAGGGTAATGTATTTTTTTCCAGTGGGAGTATCGATTTCAAATTTGACTGTTCCATGAGCTTTAACCGGAATCCTCGAGTTACCCTTACCTATCATATTACCTTTGTTTGCGGTAAATACTTTTTTGACTTGCAGACCAGTCTTCAATGATGCTTCCAGCCTCTTCCTTGTTAACATATACCTCTGTTTCCCCTTGAAATGTAATCTCTAGCACCTTATTTAGGTGCGCATCAAGAGTTTGTAGAAGACCAGTACAGCTTAGAGAGTTCTTGTGCGTGGAAGTTCTCTGGTCACACCAGTCTTATAAAATGCTGCACAATCAGAAATCAAGAAGTAGAGGTTCGCTTAGAGTAGGTTTAAGAGTAGGAATAACCTCATCAAGAAGCCAAGCCAACTACTATGTTTTAGATGCAGTGCAGTGCAGTTAGATCGGAGCGGTCCTTGATGTCTAGATGATAGCTTTTGGCTTTTTATTGCTTCTCATATCTCCCATTTCAGTGGGAATTTCATGGAATATATGCTTAGTTTTGAGATAACTTTTGCCATCTGCAAGCTGCAAATTCATGTAGAGTGAAAGTTGAACGCTTACCTTATCCGCTATGATCAGACTTTGCGAATATAGTCTTCTCTCCCTTTGTAGTTTATGTCTTGCCATTAAATTACTAGAATGAGGCTGGGACTTCTTAGTAGATTGAATAATAGGGCTCTTTTTAGTAAGGGCTCCCAAATTTAACAGAATGTAATTATCGAAGATGATTGACTGACGTTGGTTTGATATCTTTACGCTTAGTAATCACCGTGATGTCAGATCCCTGTAGGTGTGTTTAGGATTTGTTAAATTATCAACTTTACTAACCAACTCAGTAGTACTAAGCGAGTTTATATGGGATATACCCTGTAGACATGAGAATTAGGCTTTGAACAAGTTTTCTGGATAGCGGGGCCATGACGCATAGAAGTGATACTTGATGGTGAATTTTGTCATGTAAAGTCCCACTAGGTTATCGAATGCTGAAACTTACAATACTTAGGTGACTCTTGCTCTGCCAATATCACGAAAATGAACAAGACTTATTTTACGTGCTAGTTAGTGTCATGTGCACTAAACTTAGGATCGTCGAATATTTTTCAGCACCCACCTCCTCATTTCGTTACGTTCCCATCCCCACGTGATATTTTGCGTCCTGTAACAGCGCCATGAAACATACTCGTGACTTTAAACATTAATTAGATCCAGGCTGGTGTCAATTTTTCTGTAAGTATAGGCAAACATCCTTGAAGATTACTTAACAGTGACAACAAGTACATGTATCGTACTTAAGCGTAGGGTGATCATTTGGGGGAATAACGATAGCAAGGTAAGGATTCTGCACATATATAAACTATAAATAGTATAAATTTACTAATTAGACTATATTTGGTTAGGTATAATGCATTCGTTTACATGCAAGGGGGTGTGAACTTCTCGCGACATGACTCGAACCAACCCATGTTATTTGTCGCAGATTGTCTGCGCATTAAAGCCAATCACTCCTTTTGGCTTCATGTGCCCCTGTTAAACAACCTAATGTGCCTTGGCCGTTGATTCTACGAGGACCATCAAGTCTTTCAAAAACTCCTGTATCGCCCGCATCACGATGGTGTACCTGTTTTACTCCATCGCTTTCGTGGTTTTTCTTGTTGTTTCCGGTTTGCTTGCTCCTTTTCACTTCAATCAGACTGCACAGATCACTAACACACACCTTAGTTCTCTATTCCACTCGTTCAATGTGGAGTCAATTTTTACCTGCTTTGCCAGGTTCATCATTTCTTTATTCTCGATTACCTTCTACTTTCGCTTCTGATATCGAAAACGGCCTCTCGTCTCCTGAATTTGACCTTTCTACAAACGTTGCAGCAGGTGATGCACGACGCGGCCTGGATGATAACAGTAAATGGGAGATTCAGGGCATCATGAAAAACCGCCGTGTCAACTTCAATGAAGCAAGAAGAATATACACTGAAGCACGATTCGCAAAAAACAATATAGGGTCAGATGGACGACCGACAGATCCCAAGTTCGTTTCCTTTTCATAATCTCGCAAAATCTCAAAATTCATACAACTTGGATCTTACTATCCGAAACCGACTGATCGAATCCGTTCATGGATCATTCCTTATTCCTACCAGTCACTGTGGTTACACTCGCTCCTAATCATTTTTAAGAGCATCGGGATCTAAAGTCTGAATATGGGAAACTTGCGAAGAAAAGCAAAAGAACTTCATAACTTGAGTGAAAGGTTTTTTCGGAGTTAGGATTAATTGGCGTAAGGTTTCAATATTTTCAACTTTCTTTCTATTTTTTGATATACCCGGCAACTACTCCTAGCTCGAAACCACGGGCAGCAGGAATTTGAAACCATGCAATAAAACCACATCCTTTCTAGTTTAAGCTCCAAAATTAAAGGATATAAATAAATTAAAAACTTGTGAGGGACTTTTCCTCGTTAATAAATGTGAGGTATCTATTAACATTTGCTCATAGAGCAGATTGCAACGAACTCAACCAATGAAAATTAGAGAAAATTATTCTTACAATTAATTTCATTAACTGTTGTATAAATATGCATGTCTACAAATGCTAAACGTGACTGGTAGTTAGTGCCTGATTTCTGTTGGCTTAGAACCACTTGAATCTATCGCCACTTATCATTCTCTCTCTTCTTAGCCTGTAAGCTTATGTGTATTATAGTAGCCCTGCAAGAACATATTCCGTCAAAAGTAGAAATTCTTACGATTCTTTTCTGGAAGAATGGAATAGCTTAAAAAAGTCGGGAGCTACGACACGAATGTGCGAGCTCTACGGAACTAACTGAGAAATCTGGTGTTTGAAAAAGATTACGCGCCACAGTAAAATCTTCTTATACTTTAGATGATTGATTATGTTATTTTATTAAACATCACTTGATGCAGCTGCAACTGCATACTAATAGAAAAGGTGGCTTTGTAGAACATAGAGAGCGTCATCAGGTTCAAGATGAGTCAGATGAAACAAAGATGACTGGGGCACGAGGTAACTGAGTACCCACTAAGGAAGTGTCAACGGCGTTCCGCAAATTAGAGAGGGTTGCCAACGTTATCAAGAAATCTAACAAGCTCGGCGGCGTCTTCACTTGATATATGACCTAGTCTTTCTAGTGCTTCAGTACCTAAGGGCGAGCATCGATTCATTCTGCAGATGCAAGGTCACTGAGTATCGAACCCACCACGGTTCGGTAATTATCAGTAGCTTCCTCACTGGCATGACACTCTAGAACGTATCGTATCACCTTGGAGTATTCGATTTGTTGAGTCAGCGGTGCAAATTAAAAGTATCCATATTTATCTCTCACGTTCTTTACTCTCTGAGTCTTAAGTTGTGGGTGGATTATTTAGCGACAATCGTAACAATGATGACTGTTGGTGGCGTACGACGTAAGCCACTGTGTATTTACTGTAATCGGTCTACACTCGTAGATTTCCGTTTGTTTTATGGTCTGTTATATACTTGAGCTAGTGAGCAACAAGTCCCATGCATGGTGAGTGTTTGTGATTAGAGTTGACTACAAATTACCTCAGCAAGCCTAGGCCAGTTTAACTCAGGTTGTGTCACCTACATAATAATTTGCCTGAAAAGTGAGAGTATAGGGTTCCACTTAAGCAAGTTCGGGAACATATACAATTGACATTGAGTACTTGCATGGACTTGATATAAATCGGTAGCAACTTCTACGAGATGAATTCAGACCTAAATATAAAATCCTTATGTGGTATGAGGGCTGTTTAAAAAAGTGAGATATTCTATTAGGAAATTAGCGGGCGGACGCTACGGTGAGTTGTTGATATACGCAATTGGAGGTATATTTATACGTTCATCTTTCTTCATAAGAAACTATTTTCACGTGATTTTTCTCGAATTTAACCCCCAAAATCGATCTTGAGAGCTATTGTGGGCTCCTTTCCCTCCAAGTTATTTTCCTCTGATTGGGTGGCTGCTTGTCGACCTGCAACAATTACACTTTCCATGAATATTTTCTGGCTAGCAGTCATGCCACTGACTATATTTCGAAAAGCAGTCTGGTCCATTGCAGCTAAATCCAGAAGTCTTACACTAGTTTCCTCATAAATTGCTTGTCCCTCCATAAACGCTCTAGCAAGTAGAGCTGACAGTACCACACTCATAGCTATAGCTCTAGATGGCCCTTCGAATGTAGTGACAAATATAGTGAGCGAACGCATTACTAAAGATCTAGCATTTTCGGGATCTTCGATTTTCGTGTTGATTCCAAAAGCAATTAGGCGCGGTACTAAATAGCGAGATATCGTCTGATCTGGAGAAGTCTTAGGTTTTTGCATAAGTAAGGTTCGAATACAACCTGCAGCGACTTTGGCGGTCTAGAAATTACCAGTCAGAATATTGAAGTTTGAAAAAGAATCGCACTTACTACGCAGTCACTTAGACATTCTATGACTTCGTCTAAGAAGCGAATGACAGATGGTTCACTAGCTGAGAGTGGATTTTTTCCTCCTGTGAGAAGTACTGTGCAAGCCAAGAGAGAGTTTTTTACACATAAAATAGAAGCTTCTGTTTCTCGTTTTTGTGCGTTAAAATATATGGACAAGAAGCGTTCAAGACAACCTCGTATCTGCAAAATATTATTTTCTGAGTTCACTGTACCATTGTCTGATATATTCGAAAAGCTTTCAACAAATCGCTTAAAAATTGAAAGTGATTGAGGTACAACTAAATTTTGGCAACTTGCAGTTCCAAGTATAGTAGAAAATATATGTATTATACAGGCGTGAAGATCTGTTTTTATTATCGATGGAAAAACTCCTGCCGCATCAACCAAAGCACCTAAAGATATGCATATCAAATCGACTGCTTCTGAAGTTAGTTGATAGCGAGCGGGCTGCTTTGGCTCAATAAGGTTTGGTAAAAGGCTGGCAAGGACAAGGACAATGATACGTGTCAACTCAAACAGCTGCTCAATATCCTCGGATAAGTCTCCATCTTCTGTGAGTTCGGGCTTGGTTGCAGATGGGTGGGAAATACAAAGCCCTCGAGCAATTTGCACAATTACTTTTTGAATATCCGAGCCTTCAGTGAGCACTAGTCGATCTAGTAATTCCATGGTTTCAGAGAAAATTGTCTCTCTATAGATAGCGTGGCCTGATACACTGGGATGAAGGATTTTCTTTAGAGCTTGCAGAATATCTAGAGATTGTTCCTTGGTTGCCAATGCATCATTACCAGGTCGGGTGACTAGTGCTTCAAAGGCTATGCCAAAAAGAACAAAAAAAAAAGCAACTGGTTCGTCACGATAATTTATATCGTTAGTTTTTGAATGAATAGCGGCGGAAGGCGCGTCACCCTCTATTCCATCTAAAGCATTAAATACGAACTCACAATCCTGTTCAATGAGACTTGCAATAGCATCAACAAGCTTAAGCCATGATTCCTGGTAGAATCTCAGGAGAGTCTCACGATTAAGTGCTGAATAAATACTATCCAAGCTACCTGAAAGAGAGGGTGGGCCTGAGCTAATTGAGATATCAGGCTCAAATCGAAGTCGTGCGAACTCTCTCAATGACTCGAGCCACAAGGGCGTTAATTGACCTATGTGAGGTTTTAAGACTTCAACTAAGTACTGTTGCTCTATACTTGCAACTTGAAGTTCAGCCCAAGCAGAAAAAACAGCCATTTTCACCATCACTTGAGCATTGGAGCTAAGACCCTTTAGTTCTCCAATTGCGTTAACTTCTGTTTCGGTTGAAAAGTTTTCTAAAGCGGAGACAAGTGTCTTTAGACTGCGACCCATTCGCTCAACATCGGTGGCTATTCCAGTAGCAATAAATACAGCGCAAACATTTATAGCCTCTGAAGCTAATTCTGGAGAGGAGTCAGCGGCAAACGCAGGGGTAAGCGCCGCACTAATCTGAGCTTGATATTGTTCTAATAATGGTGCTTCGATAAAATCTGGGTCGGGCGTCTTCCCGAACATTTTAAGAACGTGATTGATTATTTTTAGTCCCCATATTCGAAGTTCAACTACATTAGATGTAGATGCTGAAAATGCCATACGTATTACCTCGGCAATTTTTTTCTGTAGTGCTATCGTAGCAGGCGAAACTTCATCAAGCTTTGTAGATGATGCTTTACTGACTAGGATGAATATCTCACTAAGACAGCCCATTGCAAAAGCCCGAACCTGCCACCTAAGTGGCTCTTGTCCTGATACTAAGGCTGTTGTATCATCTTTGTTTTCTCCAGAAGCTAGGGCGAATCCAGCAACTTCTTCATCTTGTAAGTCTGGTGATGTGGTAATTTTTGTGATGCTTGGAGAAGTTTCGATAGTTTTTGGACGAGTCATAGTAAAAACTTTTTGGCATCTTTCAAGCCAACGGGAAGTTTCACTCAAACAGGATTGTTCAAGCCAATTCCTAATAACATTTTTGATGCCTTCATGGTGAGGAGCAGAATCGAGCGCAAACCATAACTGATCTTCGAAACCTGCCTCTGCTAATTTTATGACATCCTCAGAGTTACGTTTCATCAAATTATAAAGGCCATCTACAGCAATATCTCTCAATTGTGGAAGAGGTGACTTCAGATCTTTCTGTAAAAGTCTGACATAATCCAAAAGCGCCATATGTCCTGAGGCGTAAAGACATAGATGCTCTAAGCAGCGTAAGCTAACACCAAGAACTAAAGGGTTTTCTTCGTATTGAAACTGGCTCACAAGAGTAAGAATCAGTTCACGAGGTTTGGCCATATCCTGTAGATCTGGTCCAAGAACATTAATAAGTGAGTCGACACATCGGGCGATAATTGCTGTGGTTGATAACTCTATTTCCGAGTTTGAAGTAAGAACTGAAGAGACCTCTTCATTGTGAGTGTCCGCTGCATACAGTTGTCCTAGAATTCCCAAAGAGCTCAAAACATATCCCGAAAAATTGTAACCGGCAGATTCTGTGACTTCTGATAGCGAATGAAGAGCCCAGAAATGAACCGTGGGGTGGGGATCGTTACAAAGCGACATTAGAATACCAATTATAGTTTTCAAGTGGATTCCTGCCGCCATGTTTCCAACTTGAGAATGAATTGAGCCGAGGGCCTTAGCACAACCTGCTCTTGCACTTGGCTCGCGATTGCTTACTATAATTTCCACAAGGGTTTTAATTTCTCCGTTAGTAAATGAGCTTCCAGAGCTCTTACACATCCTAGCAAGGCTTTCATATCCAATATTTCGAACGTACTGATCTGGGTAAATTACAAATCGGCGTAGAAGATCTTGCATAAGCCTCTCGACAGCATTACTTGTTATGTCTCCAGGCGGTGATTTCGTTTCTTTAACCGTAACTTTTAACGTGTAGAAGAGGGCAGTTACGACGTTTATATCCATAGCTGCCTTTCTTCCAGGGTCACGCTGCAAAAAGCCAGCAGAAATAAATGTTGTTATTTGTTCTAATATACTTTCTTGGATCTTTGGAGGAGTTAAGGGAAATACAAAGGCAAAAATTTGAATAGCTATATTAACAACCTCGGTGGCAGGTGGATTGGGAACATTTTCAGGCTTTTCCAGATCTTCCAAGTATAAAGAAAGAGAGTCGTGTTCCAAAGAGCTGCAGATTGGAGTTACCAGTACATTTGAAATATCTGCATCGGGTCCACCTCCATCAATCCAATTATCCGGCTTTTCACTCTCGTACTGACCATCTAGGCTTTTTATCTCAAATCCTCGGACCAAGCCAGTGAGTCCGAAGCAACAGTTATCGCTAACGTCCCAGATCGTCTCAAAAGTACCAGCAGAGTTGGCGATAGAAGTACTTAAAGAACTTGGAATATAGTCTTCCGGGTCAGCAAAGAATGATACTGCCAGGGTAAGAAGATTGGACTGAAGCAAAGTTTCTTTGCCTCCAGGGCTGAGGTTCACTAATTTCATATAGCACTGTAGGACGCGGCGTTGAGTCATGAGATCCAAATCAAGTAGCTGTAGCGAAGGTGTAAGACACTGACTTATATCATCACAAATTTTCTTAGAAGGAAGACTCTTGAGGAATGAGGTAGTATTTTGTAACATAGCCGCGATGCGCTTTGTAACATCTAATGTCAACAACCTGCTATTGAACTGCAGAAATGATAATATTGAGCTGAGGGCACATTCTCTTACATGCGTCAGGAAGCATGATTCTAAGTAGCTACGCTGAGTTGTATTATCTTTAGCCAGTGGTTTTGGAAGTGCATTTTTCCACAAGAGTAAGAGTTGAGGTAAGTGAATTTTTACAAAGTTAGGACCCAAAGACATTAGACCACCAATTAACGTCCATGCAACTTGAATCTGCGCACTGGAAACTCTAAGCTCTGACTTGCTACTTGATTTAAGTAGGTTTGTAGCGAGGGAGAGAATTCCACTCGCAACATTCACTGATCCATAGAGAGGTTGCAAGGGCACGGTACTTATCAATGCGGATAGGCCAATTGAATAGCCTACACACCTTCGAGAAGGATTCCTACCTGCACCGATGATGTTCAGTTCACGGTCGAGGTTATTCATACATGTAATCAGACAAGGTAACAGCTGTTGTGGACAAGCTAATGTGAAAAGTCGTAAACAATGAGAAGCGTGTACTTGGACAGTATAGCTGGGATGTTGTAGAACTTGTAACAAGCTATCCTGACAAGAGTCGGAGAATTTATTTGAAGCTGAACCCAAACTTTTTATCAAAGAGGCTAACGTGCTTAATACAGCGACCAGCGCATGTTTTCCAGGCTCTGGATGCTCTTTGATAGCCTGAGGGTAGTTTTTCAGCACATTATTGATTAAATTAGTTGCGGCATTAATTTGGCCAGCATCGCCTAGTATCGACTTGCCAATCACATTTTCTAAGATGATTTGGACGAGCCTCCTTGAGTTTAAAAGTCGATGCCGATTGTTGCATATGTATGTATGACCTAATATTTCAACAGTAAAGTGGTCGATAATTTTCATGTACATAGCCTCAACCTTTCTTTCACCTAAGATTTTGAATAAACGTGTGTAGCAAATCGCAATTCCTGTGCGAGATCTATTATTTGTGGAACTCTTGACATAGAACGTAGAGAGTTGGTTTAGCATTTCGGATAGTGTAAATTTGAGCTTTTGATTCTTCTTTGGGCCAGGGCTTTCAATTTTTTGAATCTCATCTTCATTATCTACAGTTCCTTTCGATTTTTTGCTTGAATGCTTCATCTTTTTGGCCTTGGGGATTTCACTCTCGTTTACTGATATTTCCGAGTAGCTCTTCACAAGAACTTCTGCGAGACATTCAGCGGCAGCTTGTCTAACAATTGAACTAGGTGAGTCTATAACCTTTAACATCGTTGATTTAAGATTATAAAATTCAGTTGAGTTTTCAAAATAAACAGTGTATTTTGAAAACTTACTCAAGCACCAGCATGCAGCAATTTGAACCACAGCAGATTTATCTGTGATTGCATAATTTCTGGTTTGTTTCCATATGTCTCGAGCCATGCTCTCATCAATGCTGCTTCCGATTTTCTCAGCAATTTTCCCTAGGGCTTTCAGAGCTGCTGCTCTCAGCCCCACGTTGCTATAAGAATACTTTGCTGCCTTAAGAAGAGAAGCACAAATTAACGGATACAATCCAACCGCACTATCACCTGCAGCAGCAAATATTTCTCCAAGACAGTGTACTGCCGCATGCTTAAGCTTCCATTCGCCCACGGACTTATTCTTCCAACTTCCCAATATTATATTTAAATCATTGATTGTCTCAAATAACAACTTTCTATCTCCTTTGCCAAGAATATGTGCGAAACAGCGACCAAGATTGTTTCGGAAAACTCGCGATGGGGGATGTGACGCTAGGTTTAATATCTGTAGAAGCTCTTTCTTAAGATGTGTTTGCTGCGCGGTACAATCATCTGGAGACAAGCTGTAGACGTGCTTTGCCAGGTTTGAAATAAAGCCAAGAAGGTAAATATCTTGCTGCTCGGATGGGAGACCAAGTAACTTTTTGGTATCAAGCTCCGGATTTGACATCTTTAGCTAGAAGATCACTTTTAATAAAATCCAACCCTATGACTTATAGTATTTTCAAGCCTGGCCTAAAGATCCGTTACGCCGGTGGTAAATGTTGTTCATATTCTGTCAAGCGTGTTGGCGACGAATCCGAGAATACAGTACTTGTACATGTAGCTACATCATGCATGTAGAATCTTTCTTCTACGTTAAAAATATTTTGTAATAACTTCACAGTGACACGTAGAAAATTAGTAAACCTAAATTCATTAAAGACATAAGTGATTTTTTAATAACACTGACACTTATTTTTATAAAATAATTGATTAAATTCTATTTCTCTGGAGTGTTTGCATTTAAATGGCATTCGACACTCGGCATTTTTGAGCGCGAGCTTCACTTTGGAAATGAACCTGCATTAATACCTACCATTGGTTCAAATATGGCTGGAAATTTTGATGATATTGTCAGTACAAATATCAAGAAATATCAGTTGGATCTGGGTCAACCTCTATGATATCACAGGTTATGAGTAAGAGGTTTCTGCTACAGAAGTCATAGGGTAATAAGAATTTTGAGGCAGGCAGAATTAACCTAACTTATCCATTTATATGCCTAAGGCAGAAGCCTAGCCTCAGCCCTACCGGAGCAAATGTTCCATATCTACCGAATTCGTTGAACTCTTGAACAACATCGTCGAATGCTTCAAATTTTTAATGTAGAAGATTTAATTGTCTTGTTAATACATACCGTGCTGTACAGGGCTACAGGGCTAAATTTTCCTCCCATGAGGTTTCTCTGGTCAATCTTCATATGAATATGGAAAGTATCTGCACGATCATTAACGAATTGGGCTGAGGCTCTCCATAAAAGTGTCACGGTTCATCTGCAATGGTAACATGGGATTGGTCCAATCCCCTGGCGAATCTTTTTTGTAAAATGTTTTCACCCTTGCA